>CAJNIZ010023836.1:49137-81744 GCA_905231905.1 Symbiodinium pilosum | reverse complement strand
CCCCCCCCCCCCCCCCATTGCAGCCTCCGTAAGGCCAGGAGGCTATTACCAATATTTGCATGCATCACAAAACTCCTTTGTTCTTCTCTCGAGGACTGACGTATTTTAGGCTCAGCGGTTGCGTTTCATTTGTTGGATGCGACCCTTAGAACTGAAGGCTGCTATCATGCACAAGCTGCCGAACCTGCCCTTCAGGTCCTGGCGCTGCCGTAGATACGAAGCCAACTGATGTTGAGGAGTTCAACAGCCTAAGGCACGCTGCTCCCTTGCTCCTTTCAACACATCCACATCTTGGTTTTCTGCCATGTCATCTGCTGAGACACAAGCCAAAGCAAGGTTGGCAAAAGCACAACCAGCGGCAGTCGCCTCTTGGAGCAAGCCATTGCTTGCACGGTGCTGGGTGGCCAAGTTGCTTGGGATGTCATTGCAAAGACTCGTTATGCTAGCGGGTTTGGCCTTATTGCGAAGAGCTGCAGCAAATTCGAATGAAGTGTCTTCGGACCATGTTGCTGCGACGTCGTGCCCATGTGTGACTTTGGATGTGCAAAGCTTCCGGATTTGCAGGGCATGAACCGCACGTCTTTGCAAAGTCGAGCGAAGGATCAACCGGAGTATCTTGACAAATCGCATCGCCTTTCTTTCGTTGTTTGTGCGCACTGCTCCCTTGGAGCATGGCCGGCCATGTGCTGAATGGACTCATGTCATGTCACTCTTCGAGTGCTTGACTGAGCCCTACACAAGAGGCATCGATGGTGCAAAAGTTTGGTGGTTCCTTAAAACCGGCTCCCATTCTGCCGTCAGCAGGAAGCGGCAATGTAAAGATTGTACGTGTGGGAAGCATCGCCATCATCTCATCCGTTGAAGTTTCCTCTCATTGAAGCGCCTGACGGCATCAGGCATGTGGAGGACTTGGCTGGGTCATGCATGCACACTACGCTTCTGCTTTTCTGACTCCCTTGTACACCATGTGAAAGGAAGTGCGATTGCAGAGTGTGAACGAGGGCGATAGGTGAAGCTAAATCACTGCAATCTGCGGGCCCGCTTCTAGATACTCAGCTGCAGTTTGTATTCCCTATGGACAGTACCAAACTGCCTCCGTGAGGTCGTTCCGCTCACTTTCTGCGAGTATGGTTTGTAGTCGTAATTTCTTGCTTCCACAAACTTCTTCCGCTGAGGTTATCGGCAGCTGCTTCCACAAGTCGTATCTAGGTCTTAAACCGATTTGTCAGAGCAGGCGCGAGTTCAGCTGATTTTTGATATCCGTACTGAGAAAGCCAGATCTGTCATGGAAATCCAGAAGCAAGAAACACACTGCCAAGCAAGGTTTTTCGGCACGAAAGGCTGTGGCTCAAGTTTCGCCACTCAAGCTCCCACATCGATTCCACGAACCCTCCGCGCCGCGAATATCCTCCGCTGGAATAGACTTTGAATGAAACGTGTATAGAATGTTAAGCTGCTGAAGCTCTGCTGAACCCTTCTGCGAACGAGCCGCCGCTTCGCACTTAAATCTGGTTTTCTGATCCTGTGCCTGTCCAACGTTTGCTCTATACTTAGTGGTCTTCAGATGTAGCAGGTGGCTGGTTGGACCCCGAACCCTAAAGATTGTACTGTTCAAACCGACTCAGTAGGCGAAATCATCCTACATGAGCATGAACCCGTTGCTAGCAGGTTGGGCTTTTTCTAATACATCTTTTGCAATGGTCCAGGGAGGGTCTGGGGCATTCAGTCTCTGCAGCTTCAGGATGTGCAAGCCATTGTTCAGCTTTTGTTCGTGATGGGAAAGCAAACTCTGGCGCCTGGTCGTCTTCAAAGGCCAGGCAACGTTTAAAGGCTTTCCAAACATTGCGGGCCCCCTTTGTGTACCTTTCTTCACCCCAAAACGTGTTTTGAGCAAAATTAGGCACCTCGCCGACCAAGCGTGTAGGACTGGTGGCTCCTGTTCATGTTTGAGGAGTTGAAGATCTTCGTCATCTCGCGAGACCTACGGCAGGGCCATATGTTCTCCCGCACGCTCTAGACTTGAAGTGATCAGGGCTATACAAGGCTCAAATACAGGGGCTACATGAGGGTTACGGAAGGATTATATACCGATTGTATAGCGCTATCCAAGGATTTGTTGGGCCTCTTGTCGGGATATGTAAGCATTATACAAGGTTTGGGACCAACCGCAACAAGGGAGAATCAAGTGGAAAATCGAATGGAGAATGTAATGGAAACTGCTATAGTACTGGGGGGCGGGACTTCCCATGAGCACCTATGAGGACTAATTTAAGAAAAAATGCTGTGTTCCCAGTATTTCCCAGCTACATGCGTGGCAGCAGCTTCAAGCAGAACAGGGTTCTAACGGCCAAATCAAGAGTAACGTATAACACCTACATGCTTCCAGCTTCCACTTCATGTCCGATATGATTCTCCATGAGTGGTACTACCCCTTAACCATACATATCCCCGTAATATGACCCCTACGTATAGCTGTAAGAGAAGCTCTCGTGCGAGGCAATCATCTCACCTGCGATTGTGATTGTGAAGATTTCGATTGGAAACAATTCCTTGGGCAGCAGCAAGCAAAATGAAGCACACGGAAGAATCAACATCTGGTACACAGAATCGTAGTGCCAGGAAGCGGGAGGGAGACGACTTTCCGTCCTTGCAAAACTCTGCGCGCACGTCGAATAACCACACTCACATTTTGAGGGTCACTTTCCCTGGACGTACAAAGCTTCTACACATTACAACAGAAAGCGTCCTGCTCGGGTCCAAGTCCACTCGCCTGACAGAGGTTCGATGACGAGCTGATTGTGGTAATCACGCAGCAGTCTGACAGTTGCCGAATCCACTCTGCCCACTTCTGTTGATGGAGTTGCCTTGATCTGCTTGAGATCCTTGCGAATGAACTCCAGATCTTGGCGAATGCAGAGCACATCAGCCTGGCAAAAGCAGCTGAGTTTTCACCGCTGCACTACTAGGACTAGTAGGACTGTCAAACGCAAGACAGAGATTACAAGGCCATAGCTGATTTTGCTGGACCATGAGCTCGAATCATTCCTGAAGCGTGCATCTGGATGCTTTCCACGACCGCAAGACCCCATGCCCAACTGGTATACTCAGGTAAAGCCAGTTTGATCTGCTCATGAACAAATCAAAACTGCAACGACTTGGTGGTAAAGATTTGGGAGACAGGTTCTGCACCGAATGGATTTCTCTGATTTAAGCCTTTTGAAGCTGTTAATGCGATTCTGAGAGATTAAGCAAGAAGTAGGTGGCCTCAAGCCATTGCTTGAATATTAAAGCGACAACTTGTTGATTTGTACACAAGCTTCTGTTCATCAGCACCTGCACGTCTCTCACGCTAGCAAATTGGGCTGCCATGAAAGCCAGTAGCGTTGGCATTGAGCCATCATGTATAACTCGAATTGACTCGCATGTGAATCTACTCAGGATTCCAGGATGTGAGCGAGGGCGAGGATAATCCGAACCTGGCTAGGATTGCCCCATCCGCATCACCCACGCAGTTCTTGACATCAAACGGAATGGAGCTCAACAAGAAACCCTAGTTTGGGGAATTAGCCTGCAGTCACCGCACTGACTATTCGTATTATTGATCAAGCCAATGCTCCTTCCATGAACTTGGTGTATGAGACTTGGCCATCTTCGTCAGCCAGCATGTGGAAGAGCGAGTGGCTCTCCTTTGGAGACGTGTAACACGACGGGTACAGCGACCAGTACCACCAGCCCATACCAACACTTTGAAAGCCACTGATGGCCAGCAACACTACACGGGCCATCATCATGTTCAAGATCATCAGCGTGCGTCTTGCTGCATTCTGCTGTACAATGAGAGCCTACGGTGACCGAGCGGCACTGAGATCCACCTCCAAGCCGGCAAGAAACCTCTTGACATTTGGATCCTGGATAGATCAGCATATGTGGTTGGCACCATGCAAAGGAAGGGGCTTTTCATGCAGATGTCCTCCATCATGCTCTTGAACTCATCTTCTGAGATCAGGCCATCGCCAGACGTGTCAACTTCGTGAAAGACTCTTTCCAACTTGCGCATGTACTTCTGCTTCGTGGCCTGCAGAGGACCCCACTTAATTGCAAAGCTCAGGCAGCACCTTCTCGGCACCAGAGGACATATGTGGGACGGCTCAGCCCAAGTTCGTAGCATTGGAACCATGCGAATATTGGTACTATTACACGGGGACACAATGCAGGGATCGCATGGGCACAATAGAGGGTCATAAGGAGGTAGGTCACTGTAGCTGATCGAAGCTGTCTGCGCCTCCTTCTCGGACATCACGACCTCGTGATCCTCGCCTGCAGCATCGAGCGTCTCCTCGAAGCAATGGCAAATCTGGGAAACGCCATGTGCAGTACACGGGCAGCGGAATAAATGCTTGCCACTTATAGTCAAGTTCACACCATATGCCGAGGCCAGCAGGGTGCTCATCTCAGAGCTTACCCATCCGAATATGTGCGAATGAATGATCACTGGTCATTACTGGATCTGATCGGAGGGAGGTGTCCCTCTCAGCACAAACTGATAGGCCAACTGCTAGTTGTGGAGATGATGTGAGGTCGGTGCCGTGCCTGACTTGTTTTTGCAACTGGCAGGCATCCAATCATGTGCACAAATCCATCTGCAGCAGATTGTAGGAGCGTTGTAGACCTATCTCAGCACAGTATGTCTCATCGATGCAAATCTGTGATGACGCCAGTGCAGACATCAGATGCACACATTGATACACGTTAGCTATTTCTCAGCTTTATCGGACAAAATTGCCATGGCTGCAACACATCCAACTTCTGACATTCACCATGGGACCGCTTTCTGCAGCATCAGTTCGCAGGGCTAGACTTCGGTTTTGGAAGTTTTAATTCTAGTGAGGCCAACTTTTGATGGCGCATGCCCAAACCCGAAGGTCATCTTCATGGCACCCAAAATATATTGCAGGTCCACAGCGCCCTCCACGCAGCATTTGTAGCTCTTGTGCCAGCTCATTCAAGAAAGTATAGGGTGGTTGTCAGTAAGTATCTGTAACTATCTCTTGGATTGGAGACTTCTTCGTTCCTGGGTTTCTGACTGGGCTCGTTTCCTCATTGATCCCAATTATTCGCTTCGTGGCTTGCATGGCTTGGGGATTACATAAGGTTCCATGTCGTTTTTTCAGCCGGCTTGAGGCTGCTGCTTTTGGCTTCGGCGTGCGTGTGTCTTCCACGTATTGGCGTCTGGTCCGAAGAGACGCCCAGGGCTCTTGATAAACAGGCATATACCGTATGTGCTGACGCGTGCATGTTTGGTGCTTCGTCTCGTGCTTTTGTCATGCTCTTGCGTGGGCGAAGCCGAAGCAATATACTCTGGCTTCTGCGTATCGCGAAGAACCAGCAAGTAGCAAATCAGACCTCCAGCGAAACCTCGAGAAAACTTCCCAAAGTTCAACGCAAACTTCGAACACTGTGCACTAACAACCAAGCAATGACAATTCTAGCTTGGGAACGCAAGCAACCCATCCAAGTTGGTGTCACAACCTTTTCTTTGATATGACCCCAGCAATGCCAACCACTTTCGTCTGACTTTACCGCGATCTGTGGGTCAAGTTGCATTAACTGTCAGATGCTTGGTATTTCCTGCTGACCCACCACTATATCGCCACTGCAACCTTGGTCACACTTCTTCCTGCGTCCAGACCCAAAACAACTCACAAACTCGCGGCTTACGCTTCAGGACATCTTGCGGATCTTTCGGCAAAATATAGAAACTGCAAGTGATTTAACAAGCGGAGCAAGAGGTGCAAAGGCTTGTGAAATTGAACGCTGATCAAATTAAGGCCTAAGGGATCATGAAGTGCTAAGCTGCAAAGGGTTCAGGCAGTTCAAAAAAAAAATGACTTTAATTTGTATGACTTCGACCGAAGATGTTGGAAGATGTTGGCTTTACAAACACTTGGGTGGTTCCTCGCGGTGGGGGGTTGCGTGATGCAAGAGGGTTATAAGGATGCCCTGGGGATGTGTAATGCTAACAAACATGATTTCGAAAGCAAGCGATCTAAGGCTTGAGATTTCGCATGAGCAACTTTGGGTTCCAGGCCGGGGCCGCTAGGGCCCATCACCAAGTCAAACACATGCATTCGTGCTAACTTAACATCATCAATGATGCATACACCCTACCCAATGGCTTTGCCGAGCCTTGATGAAGATCGCAGTAATCACCCGCATCACGGCAAAAACCACAAACGTCACATAGGCGCAAAAAAAGACTGAATACCTTGCCACAGTTGAGATTGTGTAGGTGCTCACATAACATGCTCACCAATCACGCTGCTCACAGCAGCAACTGTCATCCTCACCGCTCTGCTAAGCTGCCATTGGCTGACGTTCTCGTACAGCGGGTTCACATACGAAGGCCAACATCCTGCAAAAGTCACCTGCAACAAATCTTCAAGTTTTCTGCATCACTCTTGCGCGAGGTAGAGGTTTAAGTCAACTGCACAAAATGGATTGCTGCCGACACCGAGCTTGACTGAAAGGCTGGTCTGCATCGCAGCAATGACAATTTTGGACTTAAGATGTGTCCAAAGAGTCCGCAGAAGCACGTCTGACAACTTTATTTGAGCAACATGGCTCCTGGGGCTGTCCAAGTGTCCATTAGGGCCATAGTACATTGTATCGGTGACTGGATGAGTTTTCCTCCACAGAATCTCCCTGCTGGTATGATTGTTCCAGAAGTGCAACCAACGTTGAAACTGATGGAAAGGAAAGCGAAGGGATCTTTTCTCTGCAGCCTTCCTCGAAAGTCTATGACTCCCCACATGCATCCGCAGCAGCCTAAGGCTAGGATGCGAAATCGCCAATGGCATCGCAAGAGGGGCACGTCGTAGCCTAGGGTTGCCTCAAGCATGGGCCAAAGGAGCTCCTTCGGAAGACAGTGGTACCGCGCAAGCACACGAAGGTGGAGGCACGTCAGATCTGCACACGTCCTTTGACATGCCCCCAAGGGTGATGCCATCGCATTCGGGTGCTTGCACTAAAAAATTGCTGCAGAAAAACAGCATCATCTGTCGAATCCTCAGGAGGTTCATCTTCAACATTTTTGCTCTCCGCTTCGCAGAGATGGATGCACCGTCGAAGGGAATGCGCCATGTCCCCTGAGAAAGAAATCTCTTCAAGACATGTCAACCATCAGCACGCATGTGATTGGTATGCACCACAGCAACAACGTCTTGTGAGCCTCCAAGCGCTGATTCAAAGAAAAAGGCTCTAGCCCCGTGAACTTGCCTTTCTGGCTTGGTTGACAACAAACACGCCCCTCGTCAAGGTGTCAAACATGGCCTTGGCATCAACAACCAGGTAAGAGTTGACCTTTGCGGCTGTGTCTTCGGCCGTCTTGGTTTGGATGTAGTTGCCAATCATCTCGCGCCATTCCAGCCGGGCGAGGAAGAGCTCCTGCTCCGTGTCCGCAGGGACTGGGGCTCCGCCGAGAGCAAACTCCTAGCCACCCTTTGAAGTTTGCCGCTCTTCCAGGCAACAGGGTTCACAGGACCGAAACCGGACTCCAAAGACTGCTGGCGCACGAGGCCCACAATGTGTCCTCCAGCAGATGAAAAATCAGGGCGGTTTGCAAGGGAAGCGTCCGACCAACTGATCATGCAAACTTGTTTGTTCGGGTTCATCAGCTGCCAAAGACTGCACTTCCACAGAAAAACTCCGTGAGGCGTAAACTTCTCCCACAAGCTTGTCTGTTAACCTGTTCTACGATAGACGAGCCCGTCGCTGCAATCAAGGACTGCAAGTGGTTGAGCTTAGCCGCACGCTGGGGCGCCGTCTGGTAAAGTCGCCACTGCGCGCTTCCGAGGATGCCCGTGCCTGACAAGCCTCCTTGTAGGTGAGTTTGCGACGCCAACTCATCTGCTTGAGCTCCTGACAAGAGGCGGTATGGTCATGCGCGACGCTGTAGTCAGCGTGCTGCATGATGGACACACCACGTTGAAAGCTCCATACTGCCAGCGTGACCACTCGTAGGCTCGGCAAAACTCATGTAGGAAAGTCTTCCACACCTGGGAAGACGGCCATCAAGAAATCATCCAATAGAGCCTGTGGAAGGATCCCGAATCCGCCACACACAGCTGTCTGTAGTAAGACGCTCAGCTCCTCAAGACACCAAAGCGCGCTGGACATCTTCATACCATTCACGGGGAGCACTCGCCAAAACACACACGGACTTGAAAAGCTGAACTGGTTGCCCGTCTTTCAACCCTAAGACCCTATAGGGCCTTGCTAAGTTCCCGAACTGGAGCCGCAAAAACGCATCGATCAGCTTGAGGCGAACGCGCCCGTGGAGGAAGGCACTCTCCACATCCTTGCACACGATGCCCCATTTCTTGACTGCCGACATGTTGAGCAACAACAGACGCGTCAAACGAGCACGGAGAACGGTGTTTGCCTCCAGGAGATTAGGATCTGGGTATCCCAAAACCACAACGCTAGCTGTAGCTTTAACGCGGCCCTGCTGGTTTCCGCCTTTGGCATGGATTAAAAAGCTCTGCTAGACCGAAAAATCTCTATCTTCCTGCGAACAGTTCCGAATGAGCGCTCAACTTCACTTATCCCTTCGTGATATTCTGCAGGCACCACGCCAGGCTCGATGCCTCGGGAAAGTCTCCAAGGTCCAAACCACAAAAGGCACCCTCAAAGTCGAGCTTCACCTTCTCAGGGAGGCCAAGCACCTTGCACCGGCAGCACAGCTCCAAAGTCTTGATCATCTGGGCGGTGGTCATATTGAGTCATATGCTTCAATTTCCTTCTCAGGACGGCGAAGCATTTCCTCAATCACACAGAACCCTGAAGCCTCATCCAGAATGAGAAGACAATGGAAAACTTCTTGCCCAAAGCGCGTGTAGAAGCCATCAATCTGAACAGTGCACCACAACCGCTCATCTCGATTCAGGCTTGTAGAAGGCGAAAATTTCACATCTGATTCTCCGCGCACACGTCACACTTGAACTCTGAGGCCACAGCTAACAGCTTAGGCGAAGCACCAATGGAACGAAGGTTCTTGACCAGCAAGCTGTTTGAGGGGCGCCCAAACATTCGGTGAAGCTTTTGCACTATGTTTAGCAATTTCGTGACACCTTTCAAAGTCTCCCGGGCTGAGGACGTGGTGTAGATGGATATCCTCCTCATGTAGCACAGAAACTCCCAGAAGATTCAATATGGAACCACAGAAAGCCTTACACAGGTGACAGTGACAAACAGGATGATCCTGCACGGCTTGGGTGAAGCTGACACGCGAGCAATCCATGTACACACATCAAGAAGAAGTTCGAACTGGTGTGATCTCCGCATTGCCACTCGAAGGATTTGAACGCCTTTCCTGCCTCCGCCAGCTGCTGCCAAAACTGGCATGCTTCTGAATCTCGCCAAGCACTCGAATCACTCGAACGCGAATCTGAGACCCACAGAAAGTCTCCATGTTGCAGCTGGGTTGAGACAGGGAGATTGTGCGCCGGATCACCTTACGAGGTTTCTGAACTAACTGCCGACGCTTGTTATCTTCTTGGTTCTCTTCACACCTGGGAGGCCCTTTGGCAGCTGAAACCAAACCAGGCTGGGCGGTAGACTTTCAAGTTCTTCCGACCTCGGTGGCAACCTCCTTGCGCGCCAAGATCATAACCCAGCAAGCTTGGCAGCAAAACCGGACCCACCTTGTTGCCCCAAAAGAGAACAATGATGGCTGTCTGCAGGACCACCGAATGCCACAGCCTGGACAGCACGACGATCTCTACCACGCACATCTGGACGGCTGTTCAGAGTTCAGACGTCGAACATCCTGATTTAACAAAGCAGATCACACCCACATTCACATCCTCAGCCTCCAGGCACTTCGAAGAAAAGGATGGCAACCTAGGCAGGGGAAATCCAAGCTTGTATCTGCATCCTTCACTCACCTGGGTGCGTAGTAGGTCGCGGAGGGAAGCTTTGCCAACGGTCCGTTGCATGAAGGGGATTTGGAGAGAAAGGCGCAAACCTGGGAACTGCCCACAACATTACGCACATCCACGTGGACCCGAACAGGCTGATTCACAATCGCCGCAAAACTCGTCCAGCACGAGACAATTCCTGAAAGATAGCGTTTGCTGAAGAGGTTTCAAGTACTTGCAAATCTGAGGAAGATCACGTGAGCCGCGAGCTCCGTATAGCGCTACGCATGTTGCCGTAAGAGTAAAGACCAAAAACCACACAGCCGCTCCCTTTTTTATCCAGGATTCATCGATGCCTCTGACACAATACCTCTCTAACAATCGAAAACTGGTAGAGCGGCTTCTCACACGCCGCAAAGGAAATGCCTGGGCGTGCGCAGACTTCCCCATCTCAGCCACGGCCGGAGTGTCTGGGCCCAGGTCCATCACCCCAGGTTCTGGGCTCGCGGGGCATACTGATGCCCTGCAGAGATTCTCTGGCGGCACTTGTTCCCAAAATTCTGAGACATCTCCTAAGAGCCTAGACCTTGCTCTGGCGGTTGATAGTTGATAGCATCCACACTCACTACCTCGGCTAAACCCCGCAGAGGGAGCAACTGAAGCTGGCACCGAAAGAGAGGCGCGGTCGCAATGTTGGGTGCACTCTTGCACTTCACCTTCGCTTTCTGCTTGGCCTTGGCAATTGCCTTCTCTGCCGCAGCTCTCATCTTGGGGCTGAGCGCGTTCGGCGAAGGTTTCTGATGACCTGGTATGGATCTGCAGCTTCGCTCGAAAACAATTGAGGGGCGTGAGGCTCACTACCAAGGGATCATGAGACATGTTGGGCTGACACACTGGGTCGTCAGGGGAAAGCAGAAAGAGGGCTCCCTTGTTTTCTGCGTCTGCATAAGCATCCGACTCTACGGCAAAGATTCCAGCAGTTGGAGAAAGAAGCGAAAAGCCAGCTGTCCTGCAGCCAATTGCGAATAAGATCCGACAGCAAATGCTTTGAAGCTTCACCCCAACAGTTGAGTCGAGAGCAGCGAACACAGCCACGTCCCGGTAGCACTCCAAGACGGTCAAGCCCTGAGCGCACGAATCCCCAAACGAATAGGCACTCTGTCTGCGTCCACAGCGAGATCGACTCTAGCCTCACCTAAATCTTGCGGTATGAGAACGTGAGATAGTGAGAGCCCGACGGATCCATTGCCAAAGCAGAACTTTCTTGGCGGTGTAGACGAAACCTGGAAAGAATCCTGGGGAGTCTTTTACTTCGTATAGCGGACCCTCAGTAAGTCTTTGACTGCCAAGCAAGAGGGAACCAACTGTCTCAGTAGCTCCGGAATCATCAATCACAGCGTGACCGCGGTGGGACCCTTCAGTTCCTGACGAAAAAGCGTCTCCCGCAGATTGCAAACGAAGAGCTAGGGGTCCCCAACGCGTCTACTACACACCCCGAGTCTAATGGAAACTTCGGATTAAAGATCCCCTGATTAAAGGCGCCCGGCGCGCAGGGATTGGCCGACCCCCCCCCTTACAAGAGGCACAAGCCTTGAGAAAACCCCCCTAGGCTAAAGCCGATCTGCGTCTCTGGTCCTAAAATTTGGATTCAGGAAGGCTGCCTTGCTGCTTGCGCAAAGCAAAACCTGTTTTCCAGCGAGCAGCTCTCACAGATGCCCTTCTACCATCAGGCGACTGTATCAGAAAAGCTAACGCCACGATGTGGTGATCAATTGATTAATGAGGGTCTTTGAACGAATCACTTGCAATCATGCTCCTGCAGCGGCCTCTAGGTCACGATATTCGCAAAATCTGGAATGGTAGCCTGTTGGCAAAGGTCCGCTAGCCTTGCCCTCCCTGGTGTGTGTTTGGATGGTTGCGTCGAACGCAACCCCTTTCCTTTGCGCTGTTATTACCGAGCTGGAAAGTAATGGAAAATACTTTTTGGCAAAGGCTGAAAGTGGGATCTGAACCTCTCGGGTGTGTTTTGGACGATATTCTTTGCCTGTTGGCAAAGGTCTCTTGGCCAGCCGCGCATTTTGCCTGGAAGGGCGGTCCATGCAACTGGGCCTCAGGCCAGCCAGAGACCTCCCCCCCCAGCGGTTGTTGAGCCTGTGGACAACCACTGGCGTGAAGAGACACAAAGCCACCACCACACGCAGACTGAGGACATGCACTTCTTTGTTTCACCGTGTGGAAGTGGTTGTCCTCGCCGTGGGCCACCACGGGGCGGGGGTCAGACAGACGCCTGGCCAGGAAGGGCGCAGGAAGGCAACAGAGCGCGGAAGCTCCACCACCGCCCATTGTTGGGCAGAGGGCAGCGGAGCATGAAAGCTCCACCACCGCCCGGCAGAGCAGAAGCTCCGCCAGGAAGGGGCACCCGAAAACAGCGGAGCGCGAAGGCTCCGCCACCGCCAAGCTGAGCAGCGCAGAACCTCCTGAAACTCTGTAACAGTAATGGTTTAGGAGTTGTTGTCATGGTCCAAAAACACACGCAATGCTTCAATCGAAATGACTCATTCATTCGCAACATACGGCCGACATGGCTCAAACACCCGACGCACAGATAACAACACTCAGGAAGTCAGTATGTTTCACTACCTTGGGGGTGGCTTTTGGGAAATCCATCAGCAAGACCAGCTACCTTGGGCGGGGGGGGAAGGAGGGGTTTATTAATCCAAGATTCCCATCTAAATTCCAACATGCCTGCCCGAAGAACCATGCTCCTTGACACAGATCCCAAGGTCCCCTTGCGGGGAGCTGCCCAGCTAGAACACCGCCAGAACGGGCGTCGGAGAAACACGCGCTGGCCCAGGTTTTCCTTTGCCCTTTCCTTTTCCTGTGAAGCGGGGCTTGCCTTGGAGGCCTGGATTGACATGATAAGGCGCCCGGCTCTGTTTGTCGGGCCTGACCAAAAGTGCGAGACGTGGCATCGCCAACAGCAAAGGAATCTTCTTTATCCCGCCCTGCTTCAGAGGACCCTGCAGCACTATGTCTTCCCAATCACTCCAAACCCAGAACATTCCTGCCATTCCTGAATGTAAAATTCTCCATAGTCTTCAGCCAGCTCCCAGTAGGAGTAGGCTCCGTCGTCATCTTGACGCCAGAAACCCATCTGAAAGCGTGGCTGTAGTTGCCCCCTCTTGCTGCTCCAAAGCCAACGGCTAGGCTTCATTCCCCTTCGTCTACAATCCAGAAGGATTGCCTGCAATGATTTGGGCCTCGGCTGGCCTTCGCCTCATCATGCACCATCAGTTAGTTCATCTTACATAGACCTCATCGCTCTTTCGATGTCCGAGAACATAAGAGAGTTGCCAGCAGTTACCTGAATCGATAGCATAGCGGAAGTGGGCAGGTTCGCACGGGGCAGCAGAGGCCAACCAAGCACTCCCAAAGGAAGCACTTCTTAGAGGCCTGCCTCGTAGCGATCCCAAACCTCCAGATCTTTCAACCTGTCTGTGTCAGACTCGTCATTAGCATCGTATTTCCTTTTTCCACGACGCTTCTTCCAGTCCTATCTGGCATCCAAGCCGTCGTCCATGTCAGGCTCCTCACCAACATCTTCACTCACTGGAGGGATCGTCTTTTCCCGACGGGGCTCACCCTGGGTCTTTTCACTGCTTCTGTCAGTTGGCGTTCCTGGAGCTGGTTGGCGACGAAGGATTCGAAATTGTTTTCTTATTAGTCACACTTGCTCGGCCAGCAGCATCTTTGGCGAAGGGATTTGGTCCTTTCGAGCGCGATGAAGGGCCATCACTTGAGGTCTGCCGAACCTGAGAGGCCCGTGTGGACATTGCCATCCCTTGAGGTCGTCGCAGCTTGACGATCACCTCCTCGAGCCGTATCCCCATGTCCGGAACGGGACTCCTGCCAAGGCCATGTCGCAAGAACTAGCAACTACACAGCACCATCTCGTCGAGTCAGCTTTGCATGATCGAAATCTTGCGTCATCACCCAGGCTCGGTCATGGGCTGCGAAACAATCAAAGGACCCAGCTGCCGGCGCTTTTTCCTTTTTGTCTTCTCATACAGAAGGCGAGCGCAACGGACAAAATCCGTCCCTCCTGCTGGATCGCAATCCCAACTGCGCTTAGCCAATGCGTTATCGAAGTCTATGTCCATTTTGTCTTGGAAAGAAAACGAGATCAGCTCACCAATGCTGCCTACAAACACAGAATCGCGGGGCCTGACTCCGCAGCCGCAACTGGACAATCTCTGCAGGTAGCCTCGGACCGAGCTCCGCTACCAGTATCGGTGAGTGGATGAATTTTCCTCCACAGAATCTCCCTGCTGTTATGATTGTTCCAGAAGTGCAGCCAAGGTCGTAACTGATGGAAAGCGAAGGGATCTTTTCTCTGCAGCCTTCCTCGAAAGTCTATGACTCCCCACATGCATCCGCAGTAGCCTAAGGCTAGGATGCGAAATCGAATAAGGCGTCGCAATAGGAGTACGGCGTAGCCTAGGGTTACCTAAAGCATGGGCCAACGGAGCTGCTGCGGAACACAACGCGGCACCTTGCAAGCACATGAAGGTGGAGGCATGTCAGATCTGCACAAGTCCTTTGACACATTGCAACCAGTGGAACACTAGTAGACAGCAGGAACAAGTAGCATCATGTTGCTGCGTTATCCATACGCATGCCGAAGACCAACACTGCTGGGCAGCATAGCATTATCAACCCTAGGCAGCATCATTCATGGAAAGCTTGGCATATCGTTCAAGCTGGCTTGCCCAGGTACTACGTACTTCGAGTTGTATGCTCGGTGCACCAACGTGAAGGCTGTGTGCAATGAAGCCCCACATCATACTGTTGAGGGCATCACCCTTTTGCCCAAAGACAGCGCGAATACTCAGCTAACACTGTTGTCCTAAAACAAGACCACTACTGTTCTCCGATACTCCCTACTACTATACCACTGACGCTACGTGATGATGGATCGACTACTGCTTACTCAGAGCGCCCTTACCACATTCCTGATAGTCTTTTGAGTAGACTTCGTGCAAGCAGCCGAGCCTGGAACATTGTATACGTTGCTCGGTAGGATGTGCCTGAGATGACCGGCTTTGCCAGCAGAAGTCTGAGAATCAGATTGCCGATGTGCAGGCTGCTTCAAGCTGAGGCTCCGTAGTGCTGCCAGATCCACTTTCGCATCTCTAAGTCTTGACCTCAGGGAGGAACTCCCGAAGCTGACAACAAGATCCCTCGCCCAACAAATGTTGGAATGACAACAGTGCCCGCACTGCCCCTTGGGAATCTTGTGCCTCCATCGTTGATGAACTCCATCACGAAGTTGCCGATCAACAGACCACCCAAGACCATGTAAATGGTCAAGAACAGCATGGACCAAAATCTGCCGAAGGAACAGCAAGGAAGCCAAATACAGGTCAGCTCTGGACAGACAAGCTCCCCAAGTGCCACCCAGGTTCAGAGACGGAAGGAAGGCACTCACTGCGGCCACCAGGACACGCAAACCAGAAAAGAGGCGCATCGTGCCTAAGATCATGGCAAGGCTGGAGCGGCTCAAGATCTAATCTCAAAGCAATCCTAGGTCGTAAGAGGTCATAAGGGTGGTGCGCATGACGCGGAGGGAACGAGTGAGCTTGAGGATGCGCAGGATCCGCAGCACAACCAGGTTGACACGCCCTCGGATCAGCTTTTTTCCCCTCTCACACCGCCTCCACAAGCCAAGGCAACTTCGCCCAAGTAGCCAGAACCCGCCAACGGCTTGATGATCAACATGTCCACCAGGCTCATGGCCTCAAATTGTCTTGCATCAGCCACCAAAAACAGAATATGCACAATGAGCCCTTGGGCCCGTTGCAACCAGAAAGGCGTCGAACACGTTGAAAACGTTGCGGAAATAGTTGGCTCTGTGGATCCACAGTCGGACCTCGCTATGCACGATTCTGGCATGGGAATTGGCAGAAGGAAGTCACAACTCAGAGGAGCGGTTCTGCTGATGCAGCCAGGGCACGCAAAGCTCCAGCAAAAAGACGACAGCAAACATCTGGCATGTGCAGGTCAAATGTCACTCGCAGAAGGCATCACTTGAGGCTTATTGTTGCGTGCCATCTGTCTCAGCAGAGAACGTCTAAAGGTCAACGCAAATGCATTGCAATCTAGCCCAGATACCCTTGACTCTCAAGCGGCAGGAGTCTCTGCAGCAGTGAATGAACTGATCGCAGCTTTGGCCAGTGAGTTGGGAGGCCGCTGTTCCCAGGGGCACCCTGATCACCTTTTCTGCCCTTCACTCTTGGGGCTCACACTTCTGAAAATGTCCACTGCAAGAACGAAACAGTGAAGCTGAACTTCCGATTACCAGAATAGTTCGTGCAGTGCTTAGTTGAAGGGTTCCGTCTTAGTCCAAAGACTTCAACGAGCTTGCTTCCAGCACAGCACGCTTGGTGCCTCCTCGATGGTAACGAACACATCCTGACCAGTGATCTTCTGTAAGTTCAGATTCGCAAGATAGCTGCCAGCTGTTTGGATAGGAACATGTCAAGTAGAGTTAAAGAAAAGGGAGCTGCAAGCTTGATCTCACATGCTTTCCCGAAAAGCTTGCTCGCAACATTGCGGGTGTCTGAACCAACCGACATTTTCTTTGGCAGGAGGAGTTGTAGTGACCCACATACCTCTACATCCTCATTCCCCCAGGTGCGAGGGCTGTTGAAGCAGCAAGCATGAGCATCATGGGTATTACTATTGTATTCAGCTGAAGTGCGCTGTCAGTACTCACCCACCAGCGCCAATGAAGGTGCGCAGCACACGTGAAACGCACCGGAACTCAGGCATTACTGTGTCATGAGGTGGTATGCCCGGGAGCTGTCGGCCTGCATGTTCATCGGGAATCCACGGAACGGCTTCACCAAGGGCATGTCAAGCATCTTTCAAAGCTTCGATTACCCGATCTGCTTGTGGTCTCCCAACTTTTGACCATGAAATTGTTTTGGTGGATGACTTGTCTGAGCGGGTCACCCTGAAAAAGTATGTCTCAGAATGGTTTGAGCTGCCGGGCAGTCTTGATTGCCATTGCGATTTGAGTATTTACTTCTGCTGTGTCCGTCAAGACTTTCCTTGGCACCTTTGATCCATCAGGAAATTTGATTCTTGAAAGGCGCCTGTTGCTAGTAAGGTGTATGCATTTGATATATTTAAGTTTCATGTTGTAATGCCAGGGTTCTGTTTCCATGGCAGCCAAAGCTGGTTTATGGCAGGAAATTTAAGCGCATCATCTGTGTGGACAATTTCTCACAAGCATGCGTGCACCCGTGTCAAGGTTGTGGCTTTAGGAGTTGAGGCGGCGGTTGAGGTCACCGTGTCTTGGTTGCTGATACTGCTATCTGCGGTGTAAAGTTGTTGAAGGCCCGAGGGTTTCTGGGCGTAAGGGAGACCGCAACTGCACGGGGCTGGGGTGGGCCACAACAGTTGTGATGCTTGCATTTTAGGCGTCCGCACACGGTTGCGGGTCTAGTAGCCTGAGTATGCGTCATGTCTGACCTTGGCTGGGCAAATTTGATGCGCTTTTTTGCGTGAGGTTGGCATTGTTGGCGGAGGTGACCAATGTCGTGAGTCATCATTCCACGTCAAGGACGCTAGTCAGACGGTTTGGGTTGAACCGCTCATGCCAGGCCGAGGCGGTGTGCTCCGCAGTTAAAATCACAGTTTGCTTGACAACTTTTGCTTTGGCCTATGAAAAATGCTCAGCATGTTTGCTTTAGGCCTCAACTGCACGAATGGCTTCGGAGGTTGGAAAATACACTTCCATTGACTTGGTCGGCAATTGGCGAAGGTCCTCGGAAATGGAGAGGCCATCCATGCCCGGGTCATACTCCCCGATATCTCTTGCAGCATCATATCCCATCTGTTGGTGCGCCAGCATCATGACCTTGTGGCTCAGGCACGACAGGACATGAGACTGCTTCGCAGCTATGATTCTTATTCTGGGAATGACTATTTAATTATTGTTGTAATTACTATTGTTACGCTTATATTCCTTCGTTCTTGTTAGTACTAATGTTCCTATTGGTGATGTATTCTATTATTATTGTTATGATTCTTGTATTGTTCCTAGTGTTGCTATTGGCAATGGACATCTGCAGTGCAAGGTGATTAGGTGCCTGGCCACGGTGTTCAGGCAGATAAAAACTCCCACACCAACATCAACGACCCTGCAAAGAGCAGAAGTCAACTTAGGGATTTACCCTTTTGGGGTGGGTCCCTGTAATAAGGATTCTGGTATTTGGGGGTCTATATTGGGTTCCTTTTATTTTGGAGAAACTATCATTTACTTTCTGACTGCCACGCACAAGCTGGGGGTTATCTGGGCAGAGATGCAGAAACAGGAGGACAGGCTAGACAACGATGAACCTGATAAAGCTGCCAGTGCTCATTACAAATGCTTGCAGCTTTGGCCTGCATCAAGGGGCTGTAAATCCATGTCAGGTTCATCGTGCTCTAAAATGTCTACTAAGGATCATGGCCACCGTCAGCAAGCTACGGAGGATGCTGATCGAAAACCTTGAGGCTAGTCTTACAACCGACTGGCAAGGTAGGATTTTCTTGCTTCCAATGCATCGCAATCTACAGACAGCTCTTACGTGAGAACATGCAAGGCCTGGCAGCAGGGCATTTAAGTCTTGGTTGAATCTCATAGCAGCTCTAAGATTACGTACACTTGCCGTTGATTTTCATGAGCCCACTGGCATCACAACTCAGCAGTACACCTTCGCTCAGCGCGCGCCAGCTTGGCTCCTGAGTTGCAGGCAACGTTGAACGTCCGGTGTTTGTTACCATTTCTTGATGTCTCCAGCTGAGGTTCTGGTGTACCTACAGAACTTCTGCAAAGCGCTTCCGGTTGGCTCCTGCCAAGCTTCATGTTCTGCTTCACGCGACGAACATGCCAACTTGCCGCGTCCTCTAGATCCTTTTCAATATGACGGATCTCCATCTCCTCTGCATCCTCATCGTCATTCATCTCCAAGTCAACCGACTCCTGCTGCAGTGTGGATAGATCCGCCTTCAAATAGCCACACTTTCAAAAGATTCAAAAGCCTTGTCCGAGTACTCGGTCGGATTGCCTGCGAAAGCCCATACTGTCAAGCTGGCAGGTTTTTGGTGACGGCTGCGAGTTACAAATGTGAGGCGTGTTTCCAAGAGTGGCCTGATTGAGTGTGGTGGGCAGAAGACACCTACTGCTAAGATCCACAGCAGATCTGGCTTTCAGCAACAAGGCAAGAATCACAGATTATGGTCTTTGGCAGTCTTTGGCAAGGTCGTTTGTCCTGCATGGACTTGGAAGCTTCCGCTACGTTGCTGGACTTTACAAGGTTCTCTTTTACTTTCCTCAAACTGTTCCCCAGCTTCCAGGTTATCTTCCGCTCGATGCCCTTGGTTGTTCAAAAGCTTCCCTCCCTGAGTTTCTAAGCTTTCAGGCCTCAAGGCCCTGTGAAATCCTGCGAAGTGTCAGGAGAGGGAAAGTTGGGGCTGCACGGATGCCCTGCGCGCGTCCTCCCTGCACTATGTGCTCGGACATGCTGCAGCTGCTCAACGTAGTGTTACTGGGCTAAACACTCAAACAGACCATGCACCCGAACCAAAAAAAAACTGATTTTACGAAGTTGAAGCTGGCACAAACATCAAAAGACAGCCGAGATGCTTCCACGACTTACTGCGCCAGGGTTGCCTGTGGGTGAATTGCACGCATGCGGCCCAAAGGGTGCGCTGCATGACTTCCAGTGCAGCCATGCCTGGATCCTTGTCTGCCTGGCCGAAAGCTTGGCTGTGAGGCATTGGCCGTTTGCTGAACAAGAAGCACTTGTCTGCAGGTTGCTCAGGGCCTCCTGCAACACGGCGACTGTGTCGACGCCACTGTCGCCATGGGCCTGTGATGCTTTGTGCAACCACGGCACTGAGGGGCTGGTTGCCCAGCCTGCAGAAAATCTTCTTCGACTGAGTCGATGAGCTTCAACCAACTCCTTGTCTCAGCTTGCAACACTTGCAAAATCCCCTGTGGTCGTTCTGGATTTTTGCAAGGCTCTCATCCAAAGCCCGTCGCAGATCTTGACGGAGTTGGAGCAGTCGCTCCTTTAGCCTCATGTTGACTCGTGGAATGGTAGCTCGGTCTGGCCTTTGCCCAGCATTTTGCCCCTTTGATACATCTACTGGCTAAGAGATGTAGCACAGTGCCCACTATGCCTTCCGTGCCCATTGAAGAGACAACTTTGCACCAGATGGAGCTGCCACATCAACCTGAAGCCAAGCCTCAACCCAGCTGTGTCAAAAGCCCCAACGAAAGTCAGCTGAGCTTCACTTGCTCCATGTGTAGAGCTGCCACGTCATCCACAGAGCCATTTTCCAGCAAAGATGTAAGCCCGGCACCTCAACACAGCACTAGCCTTCTGCCACCACTGCATTGAATGGCAGCACATCCTAGGTTACCCTAAGCAACAAATTTGAGACAGTTGCATCTGCTGTTGGCTTGTCAGCTAAGTGGCCATCTGCAGCCTCCAAAGTCAGTGGCGGAGGACGCAGCAGTGCATTTTGTGGCTGGACACTGGGAACCGGCATCGGCTCCGAGGCTAATTCACCGTGAAATGTTACTCGTGCTTCTGGATTGCAATGAATGCAGGTCTATGAGAGCTTCTGCCAAGCGCAAAGCAACCGACTCTGCGCTGAGCTTACATCACCTGTATTACGTTGGCACATTCTTAGCGCATTGCAATTGAGTCATTGAGCGAATGGTTCGTGATGAGATTCAGTTTCTGTTGCCTGCCTGAATACATGGCACTCTCATCTTCTGCGCTGCTGAAATCTGCTAAACCATGAGAATCTATGCCAGCCATGCATCCCCGCCAAATTCTCCCAACAAATTCCATGCTCCAGAATCCCTATCTTATCGGCCTGGCTGCGCGGACATCCTTTTACCTGCAGCATGCTGCAGATGCGCCCCAGCATCATTGATCCCATCTTGTGAGAGACGTTTTGAAATTGTCGGGAGCCGCAAGACTCGATCACAACAGTCCCGATCGCAAGTGACTATCGAGAGCACTTGAAGGATGCACAACCACTTTGAGCTGGCATCTTGCCTTGCAAGCAAGCGTGACACCCGTGCATGAAGCCCTTCTGGTCTTTCTGACCCAACGTTGCAACATCTTGCAAGCCTAAGCCCTCCAAGTATTGAGGGTATCATTTCTCTGGCTTTGCCAAGTTCTCTGTCAACAAGCCATTTAATTTGTTTGATAAAATTCTGCTAAGGTCGGTACATGTTTGGCGAGGGGCTCGCGATACTACGCAGGCAGCTTAAAATGCTTGACAGGGATCGAAAAATCGCGGCACGGATTTGAGATGAGCTGTTTGAACAAAACGGTCAAGCAGTCGACAAAGGTTGAAATAGGTTGAAAGGGGAGACAACTAGGGCAGCATGCGAGAAGGTTGGGTACAGCTACTTCGAGCTGGCACACTGGCAGGGCTCGGCATGATGTGAAACACACATCTACCGCACTCCTTGTTCCCGCTTGTCTTTTGGGGAAGAAACGCTAGCCAGCTTTTGGGGCCCTCTAAACATTTATTGCGTGGGAAACTTGTCTGCTTCCACAAGGCTAAGCCGCAAGAAGGCTGGCAAGTTCCTGGCACGATGCTTGCAAGGGGATCTTGCTGAGGGGTCACCCGGTCTGTCCGACCGAGATCCTGAAACCGGGACCAGTCCTCCCGGTCGCTGCACTCGCCGTCGCTAGCTCCAGCCTTTGCTAGGAAGTGTCATAGCACAGGCGTCTGAGGTATAGGCAGGCCAGGCGAGAAACACGATGCTGCGTGACTTAGATTTGAACAGTGCAAGAAACTGTTTCACTGGTCCTGGGACGAAGCGCAGCCAGTGCCATCAGCGTTGCAGCGATCCCTTCCGCCAAGCTCTTGCCACGTGTTGCCAGCCACGCGCCCGAGCTCGTGTGAGAAGTGTTCTTTGCTGGTTGAAACGAATGAGATCTCTCTCCTTCTTTAAACCACTGTACGTACTTGAAAGGGAGATAGAATCATTCATACGCTCCATGGCGACCATGGAATTCCCATTACATGTGCTACTATCCATGTGAAGGTTGCCCCGGATTCGCGCCTAGCGTAACCCACAGAGCCACATGATCCTGGCAGGCAGTAGAAGTTTGCAAGACAGATGTCTCAACTTCTTGCGAGCCCCCAAAGGTCACATCTGAAGCTACTTCAGTCATGTCCTGCCGCAAGAAAATTTGCAGCTGACTATGTTCACATCATCATGTTCCACCCTAACGCTTCACGCTTAGCCCCAGCCCCTGTGGTTCAATGCTGGGGCTGAAGGTGGCCCCTTGTCAGTGCAATCTATCCTGACATGAGAGTTTCCCAAAATGGGGGGCCCCTAAAACCCCAGGGATACATAGGGATGACAAGAAAGGATTGTGGGGCTCCGTTTTAGGAATTATGTTACGGTGGTCATTTGAGAAACTCCAGCATGATCCAGACTTGGAGAAACCAGCTGGCAAACCAGAGTCCTCTGCAGGCACTGAAAGATGATCGCCATCCTGGTAGACAGATGGGACAATGTGACAACGACACGTTCCCGCCACCATGTTCCCGCGCGCGATGTTCCCGCGCGGGTTGGGTCTTCGGAAGAGTCATAAGATCACTGAGGCATTGGTAGTCTTACAGAATGCCAAGTCCCCTGCATGTCAGTCTCTTGGCCTTGTATAGCCGCGATGAGAATGGAAGATGCATCCCAAGGAAGCTGCCTGTGAGACTGCAAGTCACACCCGGCGCTTTCCAATTCCTCACTTTGATCGCATCAGCTGTCTTGATCTCCACAACCTATAACAACCTCAAATCCTGAACCTCCCTGCAGGAAGAGCCTCCGCCCATGCAAACGCCGTTGCTTGCACAAACGCCCTCAACGCATTGGCAGACCTGAACTGCCAAATCAATGATATGACAGATTGGGCCATTCGTGACGTGTCATTGGGGGCCCAACTCCTGTGCCACCGAACGGCGTCGACAAGTCCGCACAGGTGGTTTTGCCGCGGTCAGCCCTCGAATCAGGCTTGAGAGGTAGCACGTTCACAGAAAGGCACAACGTCAATGCACTGCTGGAGCAACATGTCGCAGGTGGCATGAAGATTCAAAGGACTACAAGGCAAAGGCTGACGCTTTGCAGGTAGCCGAATATGAATAAATCTTTTGGACTGGGAGAGTATCCAGATAGGCAGCAAGGTGATGAAAAACAGCCAAGCTCCGCACCGACACTCACCGACTCCCGGTAGAAAGTATGGGCCGAACATAATGCAGCTCGACTGCCTTTCGCAAGCAGGTTGCTCACACCCACCGTTCTCGGCAACTTTTGCTTCGGTGCCGGGCATGCAGCAGCGATCCGGAACTTGCGAACAGCTCGGAGGCGTTGCTGGGCACGCGCATGACAGAAATTCTGTGCGGAGTCTGCGCTGGCAGTTCTATTGCAAATGTAACACGTGACTATAATGCTCCCCAGCAAAAGCAGATATCATATTGCTGAAATTGTGTTTGCATCTCGCCTTGGTAGAGGCTACAGGTTCCTGACGCTGCCCGGAAATTGAGCAAGGGCACGATGCTGCTCTGCAAACTCCTTCGGGCAGAGAAACGGCAACCTCAGCTGGCAGCAAGGTGCAGCAAGTTTGCTTCGCAATTTGGGAAGGAGGCCATCAAAGCTGAAAAGTAACAACCAGCTGAGGTTCCCTACAAAGAGTGACAAGGAGCGCATCAGTAGAAGGATTGGTTCACGCTGGCGGTTTGGTTTGCCAACATCTCGAGGCAAGCAATCGAAGCCAACAGCTGTCCGGCTTTTTGGCGCTTGGGATGAAAGACAAACATGTCACGTCCACAGCTATAGGCTATAGGTATACAAAAAGCCCATATCACTCCACTCGCTCTTTCATGAGCACAGCTACTTTACTATAGGCATACATAAGCCAAAATTACGCCAGGTGACGTTTCATTCTCCATGTTCTGTTCCATTTCGATTCTGTGTCATTATTCTGAGGAACGAACCAGGCCTTGCTGGAAGCTTCTCTAATTATAAGCAGGTCATGGGGGGTCCTTGCTGGGGGTTCTTTTGAGACGATTTTTAAGAAATACGCGCCTTAAGTCCATCAGCCAGACGGCGGCGTCTTGCTGCAGAACTCTGTCATGTCGAAGGTCGGAAAGGGAGTCTGCATCTCAGCCTGAAAAAAGCTTGTGGGCACCCAAAGGAAGGGCAAAACTACTCGACTCTACACGCTCAACGGTAGCGAGGCCATGATATGGGAGTTTCTCAAGATGACCCTTTATTCTCTCTTGTTAATAAGGACCGCCATTCTCCCCTCATAACCATTGTAACCCCTCTAATTCCCCAGGTTCCCACGCGCTGCCCTTTTTCAGAAGCTCCCATATGCCTTGAGAAGCTGCCCTCTTGCGGTGCCCTGCATGGACTCAAAATTCCTGCCACTAATCAAAATGCGGAGAGTCAACTGGAAAATGAACTGAAAACCACTATAAGCCAATGCTCAGTATTCATGTAGAACCGCTCGACTTACATCACAAATGGTCTTTCTCTTTGCTGCGAAACCTGGGGGCAGGCAAGTTGGAAGCTGGGACACCAAGAGAAGGGGGGAGGGACGGATTCGCGGTAGCTGACGAGGGACCAGAAAAGAAAGCCCTGCACATGCCATGAACTATGCATGCAAAAGCCGCAAGCTCCGCCAGGGCCAGATTTCGTGACGGACCAATCCAGACATGTTCAAACACTGTTATGTTACAGCATTTTATAGCTGCCTGCCTGCACAAACATGAGGAGCTTGAGGGTCAGAGTCAGCGCGAGAGCCTCTATTGACTTTCAAGTTTCCAAAGGCGGGGTGGCCTCTCCATGCACAGAGGACACCAAGCAACCGGTCTCATGGAACCTAGACTTGCTCTGCTACCCAAGAAGGTAGAGTCCATGTCTGACTGTACTTGCAGATTCCAAAGGGATGCCTGCATCCCCATGACGCCTACAATGTGCCAAGCTAACGGTTGCCTGCTATTCTCTTCTAAGAAGCTTCAGGCATCAACGACTTAGGTCGCTCGCAATGCAAGGCCCCTGCCAACTCCATGGACGGATTCTAGGGGCGACATCCAGGCCAGCAAAACATCCAGCAATGACAATGACAAGTTGTGATAATCATGCCCTTCCTTCCCTATCTCTTGCAAGTCATGTGGCGGCATGCCATGCGTTACTTGCTTACCGAAGTCGCTCTAGGTTCTCAGCACGCAGCATCAAGGACTGTGAACCCTAAACTTTAAACCTTGACTGCGTGGTCGGTCTGTGTTCCTTGGAACCAAACCGAACGAAGCCTGTATGAGCATAGTAGTTTGCACGTCATCTCCCATTTGGGTTTCCATTTGACCAAAAAAATTGCAAGCACTTGCTTTCTACATTGAGCAATGATTGAGGCATTGCATATGGTTGTTTCTCGAAGTGGACTCTCTAGAATCCCAAATAGGGACCCTACTAGTCTCTTTGTAATCCCTACATCTCCCTAGGGTCCCTGAGGGCCACTTTGAGAAACCCCTATATTGGCTGTCTGACTTGCAGCGTCTCATACGGCTTCCGCATCTTCGCACACAGCATGCCACATGCCAAACTATTGGAGTTTCTCGAAAAAGCGTACCCACAAAAAATCCATGGATAGAGAGTGATCATAAAGGCAATTCTGGGAGTGCCTATAGGGATTATAGGAGGATCATTTTGAGAAACTCACAAATGATCCTGTTTTCGCCAGTTCCATAGCCCAGTTATCTTGAGCCTTCCAGGAAGATGGACCACTCTCAGCCGCCACCAGCCGGCTGGGATGCCATGTCTATTATCCTACAGCTGCCTGTAGCAGACGAGCTGTGTTCCAGGCTGACCCGGTCTCTCGTGCCCTCTTTGCTTCTGAAATCCCTTCTTCAGACAGTGCAGTGCATCTGGACCGGGGCCTCCCGTTTCGATAGCCGTGCATTGAACCATTGTGTACAGAAGCCGCTTTGATCTCAGAGCCATCATTGGGCCCCCCAGGCTTTTTCACAATCAGGTCTGTACATGACGTTCGTCACCTGCAGGGTGGCCACAAATGGAAAACCCTTACTCCAACGAGCACGGCCAAACTGAAACGCGCGGCACCTTAGGCTTGCAGTTCCTGAAGATGATGCGCGACAGCTCCTCACTGGCAGTTTCTGCAGAACAGCACGGCGAAAAGAAACATGGAAAGCTTGTTTGAGGTCCGGATTATTTGAAAGAGCCTTTGACTAAGCGGCATTTTCAGCATCTTGTGAACCACTGGTCCGGCGTTGATCACGGCATGCCAAGCGCGCACTAATTCACATGACATGCGTTGCCTGTCAGTTCTTGGCAAGGAGCCCTGCTGTGCAACCCTACAAGCAACGAGAACATGGAGCTTGCTGGTGAGAGGCCGCTGCCGTGCGTGCAGCACTCCGTTCTTTTACAGTGCGCGCTTCAACTCTCGGGCTGGTCACGTTCTGAGTGGCGTTGCCCGTCGTGCCCCGTATTTCTTTCAGTCTCCCTTCCGCTGGTTCCATTGCACCTCACGTTCCATTCCGTTCCCCATTCTGGTTTTCAGAGTTCAAATTTCCCCTATGCAGTTCTGGGAGTAGAAGCTCGAAGCTAAAGCCTACGGCAAACAAATGCATTGCAGTAGCTTCATCACGTGTGACTGTGTCGAGCAGCATCGGCGTGCACTTGCAGAAAACGGAGCAGTTCATCGTGCTGTGACTTCTGCACCTGCTCTGAACCATGAAATCCCATCAAATGAAATGTGGCCAAGTTTCCGTCTCCACATCACCAACAAAGTCGACTAAACCCACCCGCTGGGCCTGTCAGGCGACAAGTGCTACAGTTGCTACAGTGTAAAGCACGTGCTCAGGATCCAAAAGGCTTTTCAAAGTCAGACTGCAGCAAATGCACTAAATACCCACATCCCTGACAGCAACACTCGATCTTGCCAGACATTGGCACCTGGGGCTTACGCAATGTAGCTACCTGCGGCTGCCGTTGACAAGCAGGACTGAAAGAAAAGAAGTGCAGAGATGTGAAGGGCTGTCAAAATACTGCATCCCCTTTGGTTACCTTGTAATGGGGCCTCGAAAGAAAGGGAACATGATTCGGACAACCTACCATGTCCAAGTGAAGAACATGCCTTGCCTCCCTGGCATCGATAGGGAGGCCATCTGTAATCATCTTCCTGAAGGTTGGCGTTCTATTGACTGCTGCCCAGTCTGGCCAACTTCCTATGACTCCCAAGGTCGACTACGGCTTCGCATCAGAAGCTCCAACAGGCAGGGTCGGCCGAATGTAGTCGTCAGAAATGCGCTTCCGCATTGCAACGGTGACGCACTGCCATGCCAACAACGTCAGGAAAAGGACATGATAGAAGGTGGCGTGGCACGCCGCCACGTGACAAAGCTTGCCCGCTACAAGCAAGACGTCAACATGCCGAGGTGACAGCGGGCATGCCCCCAACGCGGACTTCGGGAAAGCCAAACGTTGCATCCGGCTCTGCAAGTGACACCTGGAAGCTTGAACTCTCAATCCTGTGAACTAAGCAAGGGTTTTCATGGGCTTGCTCAGGAAGGCACGTCCGACAAGGCTGCAAAGGCAACCGGCAGGCTGCGAACCTTGCTCCAGCAGGTGAACGCTTGGCATCACTATACAAGTCTGAGTTTGGCACGTCACCCTTTGCCACATTTACAATGTATGTGGGCCGCGAGTCCACAATCTGACAGATCCGACTTTCTTCACAGGTCTATGTCCACGATCTTGCGCCAGCAGCACGCACAAGATAACTTCAACTCCTTCATAGGAAGTGCCTCGCACAACTCCGAGAAGATTTCTTGCGCCATCATGTAATAATCCTTCAGATAGCAAGAAAGAAATCGATATCCATGGGGTTGGTCTGCTGCGGTCCTTGTCCCAGACCTGCTGCCCCAAGAAACGAAAGACGACCATCCCGGTGGAGACCTGGCAGCTGAACCCATTCGCCTTAATCGCTTCCCCCGAAGATGAAACCCCCCCTAATATTAAATGCGGGTTCGCCAAAAGTCCAAATCCTGAAATCTACCCCCAAGACTATTGGGCCAAGGCTAAGGTTAATTGTGGCTCGGATCCTCTGAATTAGGGGGTGTTTTAGCTCGAGTCTTACGCTAGATTTTGATTGTTCTTGAAGCATTTTTAGAAGAATAATTCCAAAAACAGATTCCAAGGCCCTAATTTGGAACAGTCCTTACGAAGGCCCTGATTTGAGAGGGTCCCTGATAAGGCCCTAATTTGAAATAGTCCCTAATGAGGCCCTCATGCGAATAATCTCCACTAAGGCCCTAATTTGAAATAGTCCGCAATAAGGCCCTAGTTTAAAATAGTCCCTAATGAGGCCGTAATGCGAAATAATCCCCACTAAGGCCCTGATTTGAAATGGCCCGTAGTAAGGCCCTAGTTTGAAAGGCCCTTAATAAGGCCCTAATTTGAAATAGTCCCTAATAAATTCCCTTACGAGGCCCTACTTTGAAATGGTCCTTAATAGGGCCCTAATTGTGGAATAGTCCCTAGTAAGGCCGTAATTTGAGCTAGTCCCTAAGAAGGCCCCTAATAAGGCCCTAATTTGAAATCGCCCCTAACAAGGCCCTAATGTGGAATAGTCCCTGTTAATAGTCCCTAATAAGGGCGAAATAGTCCCAAATAAGGCCCTAATCGGAAATGGTCCCTAGTTCCCTAAAAAGGCCCTGATTTGAAATAGTCCCTAAAGACGCCCTAATTTGAAATGGTCCCTTAATTATATTAAGATTTAATCGGATGCTGTACGATGTTAATAAGATTTCGATTACCCCCACTAATGTTCGGGTCGTGCGATAAATACCTCCCACCCCTAACGCCAAATATGCGCAGGAGTATTTACCTTAGGGGGGAGCGGGGGGAGCCCTTTAATATGGGGAAAGGATCATGTCCTAGTCGTCCCTGTTCACCATATCTCTTTTGCCGGGCCCACCAGTTGTTGAGCACAAAGGCTCTCACCGTTTGCCACCACGTTGCTGCATCTTGCAGATCGTCACAGATCTTTACAGCTCCGCTGCTGTACATGAGCGTAAGCTTTCAGCACAGCCTTGTTAAACAGCTCCATGCCGGAACGTGGGCAAGGCGGTTACACATCATTCGCGCTTGTAAGCTTGTTGGAAACCTGTGCAGGGCTACCGCGCGTAACAATTACATGAGCCTGCTGTGCAACTTGTGTCTTTACTCGTATACACCCTGACAGTTACTGATCTTCTTTGCACGTCATCTTGCAAACCAGGAAAGCCTCCAAAAGCCTCCAACATCATGCGCGAGTAGTGACATAAGGGCTCAGGCATACCTCAAGTGGGCGTGCCAATTTCCGGCTGCGCCAGCGACTCTCGACTCAAGCCGCCGCTTTGCCGGCCTTTTTCTTGGCCAGGTTGTGAAGATCAGCCAGCATATCGGCCTTAAGACAGCCAAGATAGTTGACCTCACTAGGCATGTACCGCTACTCGGATACTGGGGCTTGCAAAAGCCACGGTACCTCCCAGTCCTCGAAAATTTCTCCTGGACTGAAGCTTTTCGCCTTTCCAACTGGTTGCTTTGTCTTTTTGCCTAACAACTAAGCCAGCGCACAGCACAATGCAGTGGAATGGCATGTGACCATCTGCTATGCAAAGGCCTCCTGTGTCCTGATTGGTCTTTGGAGGAGGCTTCTCAGGAGCTGGAGCCACCTCACTCGACTTCAGCGCCAGGTTCACAGGGTTGCTTCCTGCCTTCTCTGGCCTAATTACCTGAGATGGTGTATACTGATGCCATGCCTCCTGCTTCCTTGTCAGCTCGGCTTCCTTTGCCCGGATACGTGATGCCATGTCCTGTCTGACAGGCGTCACATGCCTTGCCTGCAGTGACATCCTAAGCTTCCAGATTCCCAGCTCTCCTGCTGCAGGAACTTCTTTCTGGCCTGCAAAGGACTTTGAATTAAATCGCAATCTGAATCTCTGAGATAAACTCCAATTTAAACCAAAAAGGCATTTGGAGCAGAACCAACATATTGCACGTGTGAGTCTCATGCGTCAGTGGACTTCAGACTTCAGATCGTTTCCTCCTACACTGTGACCCATACTTCAACGAGCCTTTGAAGCTGTGCTGGCAGAGCTACCCGCCGCTCTCATGGAATCGACAAGCAAGTGCAAGGATCTAGGCTCCAACCGTCTCAGGTCATCTCTCACAATACTACATGCTGCCTGCAGTGCGGGCCGCCGGGGCAGGTATGGATAAACGGAAGTTGATGCGCTTTGAATCTGACCCTATCCAGCCTCAGCATCGTGCGCAGCTCGTTTTGCAGCCATGGTCTTTGCATTGGCAGCGCTTTCTCGGCCTTGGCAACTAAGTTTGTAGCCGCCTAGGCTCCACCTCTTGGGTTGTTACCCTGCAAACTGCATACAGGCTGTGGTCATCATGACGCCTGAACCCCGTGGCTTGCTGCGGACTTCTCAAATTTCTGAGCTGCCTACATTCCTACAGAATCGACAGCCAAACTTTACTTTCGCGTAAAGGAAACCTGCCTTCCAAGTCCTCACGCAACTTCCGCCGCTTGGCATCCTCCTGTGCGTGACGCACCTGCATGCCAATTAGATGGCCGCGATGGGCAAAATCTTCATTAGACGTCCATCTCTGACAAAAGGCTGCGCAGGTAGATCAACAAGCTTTGGCCTCCAGATCACGAGCTGCCTTCCGCTTCCTATAACCAGGTTCTCTCATGTTGGGTGGCAACAACCCAGCGGGAAGCAACTCTGCAGGTCTGGTCTGGTCCTGTCCAGCTCAGATCGTCGGATAGGGTCCAACCTGCTCAAACATCAAAGATTCCAGGCTGGCAACCCGCTCAAATCGCTAACCCCCTCAATTCGCTCAGCAATGCATCAGCTGGAGCTACAGCTCATCAACAATAGTGCAAAGCCAGCAACGCGACACAAGCAGCAACATGTGGTAAAAATTGCGATTCGTAAAATGCTGGCTGCAGCTAAGAGGCAGCAGGTCCTGGAACAAACAAACTTTGCAGCCTACAGGCGTGCAGTCTTGCGGGCACATGCGTCCTTTGCCCGTGTCAACCGATCAAACTTTTCCGCGGCCTCACGAGCACAGGGCTCCACGCTCATCAGACCTCATCTGCCAACGCACCACGCCACCACGCCTCTGGATCATCTGGATGTCCTGAGAAATGAATTCTGACACTGGCTTTGGACCGCCCATCAAAGCTTGGCACGATTCCATCATAAGTGCCAGGTGACTGTCTGGATGGCACTTCAAGGAGATCTTTCGATAAGCCGTCTGCAGGCACAGCTGAGAGGGTGTAGCTGCGTAATGTTGTGGCACACCAGGGTCATCAATTGGTACAAAGTGCTTCAATGCGAAATTGTGACGGCATGGTCAGCCACCCATATCTTACAACAACTTGAAAATCATTGGAAAAGTTCCGCATATCCCATTGTGTATTATTGTATCTTCTAGCGAAAGATCTAGGTAAAGCTGTCAGCATCATGAATGAGCTGCAAAAGCCCAAATCTGAAGGCTGCTAGGCTCGCCTTGATCTCCTTTTCCCCTGCATCATCCTCGATTTGGAGCAGCTCGTAGGGGTTCTCCAAGTCATCATCCTGACGCTTGACGCTAAGACAACAGAAGTGACTTCAAAAGACCAAGTTGGCTCTGTCCTTGCTCTTACCAACGGCAGCACCGCCATCACTCATTGCAAGCAGCTACCAGAAAAAAGGCAGGTGCATCGTTAGGCCACAAGATAGAGCGCCTGGAGACGTGACGTGCTTGGAGTGGGCTGAAAATACGTAACGGGCAGAGGCAAAAGGTTGAAACGCAGCCTATCAGTGATGGGTTCCAAGAGCCTGGCATTACCAGTTCCTAGTTGTTGGATGCATGCATGCACGCATATAGATGCATACCTGAAACATTGAAGCTGTAGCCAGAGCAGGAACCCAATGTTGAGGTACGAAAGGCACAAGACTGGCGCAACATGCCGGCTCGGCCGACAAAAGCTCCATGATGCCCTCATAGAATTTTTTGTCAGCGTGAGCTGGCACCTGCATCAGACCCTATGGATATTTTCGCTCAAGGCCAACAGGTGCAATAGGTGCTTGCTGCCTCAATGGTCGTGAGAGGCATAGCAGGCTCCGTCAAGGTCATGACTGGTACCTCTGTTACTTTTCCGCAGCAGATCGTGGCAGCTACCCTGCTTGGAGTAGAGGCCTCCCCCGGCGCCAGGCCATGGCGCCTATCCTTGAAGGGATCCTCGAAGAAGCAAGGACTGCTTTGCTTTGCTTTGCAGTCTGCAGCATAATGCTGCTAGATGATTGCATGATATTCCATGCAATGTCCTCCACCTGTCCCTCATCCAAGATGAGTTGTGCTGGCTGGCCCGGCACGACCCTTAGTGAGCGTGTGCAAGTGATCATCTTCAAACGGCCATCTTGACCCTGCACAGCACACCAGCACACACTTGAGCAGACCAATGGGTCCAATGAGTTGGCCACTGCAGCTATTTATTTTCCTTTTTTCTTTTTTCTTCTCTTCATCTCTTCCATGCTTGGAATGTGT
>CAJNIZ010023836.1:11462-49112 GCA_905231905.1 Symbiodinium pilosum | reverse complement strand
ACAAGCTGCACCCGAAGGTACCCATGTCGACCTTTTTTTCTCGCAGGTACGTTTACACGGCACATTGGATGGGTCTTCGTTGGCCCAAACCATCCAATGGCCCTTGGGCCCCCTGCATGGTTTATTTCACGTTGTTGCGAAAATTGATTGAAACTAGTTACAACTCTTTGGTACAGAGGATAACACACACATACACACACACACACACACACAGCAGAGGCACGCAAAGCTGCATGCGCACTGCATAGACTCTTAGGCCCGAGCACTGCCATGGCCTCCTCCTCCTCACGCTCCAAGTTGAGCCAAATGCTGCAGAACGAGCAGCTAAAGCAATCTCAAGAATGCGTTAACAAGCGCATCAAGCACCACCTCTCAGGAAAGTTCAGTTGGTGAGGCAAGGCAGTGATTAAAGCGACGAGCGATTTCAGTGGAGGTCCGCGCTGTGGCTTGACGTCTGCTGGCCCTCAGGTATCTGGAGGAATTTCTGCCTGCACGCCCCACACCTAACTGGGCCCTTAACCCCGCCAGGCCCTTTGGCCCAACTGAAAGCAATATCCTCAAAGCCGCAAGGTGACCGCAGCCGTGATTCTAAAAAACTGAACATCCCGAAATGAATACGAAACCTTTTCCCAAGCAAGCGAATTCCGCTGTACAAGCGATCCCTCGACAGGAATTGTCCATGATTTTGTTGCAGTTCATCTGGAAGCCTTGCAGAAAAAAAAACAACTTTGAACCTCCGCCCCTGTCAACCGTACTAGCAGCAAAACACGTCTAGCATATGAGAGAGTTCACACACACCTGCGACACGCCAAACCGCTTAATGCAGACGCTATTTCGAAAAGCGCCCGGTTCTGAAGGGTGTATACTGGAGCATACAGGAACCCTCACAGCTAGTTATGTACTCCCCCTTGGCAGTATGAATCTCACTACAGTTCCAAAACGCGCTTTTTCGCAACTCGCGGCGAACCTTTCACATGAAGTCGTCTGCATCATTTTCCTGGTGCAACGCAAGGAGGTTAGGGTCATGCTGTGTCTTTGAAACCACAAGGTCACCAGTCGTGATCGTCGTCCGAGCCTGGGCCGCTTGTCCCTTCTCCTCTTCAGCGCCGTCGTCGCTCAAGCCGGCATCACTGGGGCAAGCCAGTCAAAAGAATGTCTCTACCTACCAATACCACAGAGTGCAGCTGAACCATGTTCATTCTTTCTGACACAACATTCAACTACTGGAAATAGTAACCGTCTAGCCAATGTTGTTGCTCCATGAGAAAAAAGGAGGTAGCATGCGAGAGTTTCCTCGTTATCCCTGTAGACCCTCCAGCCTGTCGATGTCGCCTATTTCTGGAAGCGGGAAGCGCAAGACGCCCGCGATCCCGCTGAGCTGCTGAGCGCAGGGTAGCACTTACGCAACAGCAGCAAAGCCAGTGATGCGTGACCTGCTGGCCTGAAGCTGCTCACCACTGACGTGCTGCGACGAGAAGATCTGGCAGTTGGCGCCCTGGCGTTCGCAGCTGCTTGCTGTTTTGGGCGTCGTTACTCACAGCGCCTGGGGACTGCATGTGCAACCTCTGAACTCTACACATGGCATGTATGTATAATATATATATATATACAACACTAGTGCTGTGTGGCTATAGATGGTCACGAGTGGGTCCCGCCGATCCAAGACTACACCCGAATGTATTGGTATTGTTGGGATGGAGATGGTCTTGAATGGTTCTTAGCGATTCCAAGCAACACATGTTTTGGAACATGTTTATGCCCGATGTAAAGTAAGTACGCTAGTTCGGGCTCCAGCTTATTTGAGCTCTTATGTGACATCTCGCAGCTGGAGTCAGCACATGTGAAGGTCGGGCCAATGCAGCACGAGGAAACCAAAACAACAATCAATGGCTGTCACAAAGTTCATGTCTGCGATGCCCAGATGTCCACTGCCCCACCTGATCTCTTGCGGTTTCCACCATGTCGACGTACCTTGCAGCTCGCACTCTAACTTTCCTTGTAGCTCAGGCTGTGCAACAACAGAGGATAAGGCTGTTGAAGTCACTCTGTAGCGCAAGGCACGAGTGGCAGGTGCAACATTCCAGCGGCGCACTGTCTTCGCAGCTTCACGTTCGCGTTTCGAAACAAAGAATCCACCACCTGCAGGCACCCAGGCAAAGAACTCTGGCTGTCAAGCGCGCCTGTACATTCACTTCGTTGCTTTGACCGTGTTCAGCTCAGCCACCATGAGCGTTTGCACTGCGCATTTCTCGATGGCTTCATGCACCTGCAGCTGAAAGTGCTCAATGTCGAAGGGATGCGTTCTTCATTTCACCCACTGTCACCTGCTTCGGTCCGTAGCAGACGCGGTCAGGCCTTGCTTGAAGCCGAAGAACTTATAACGCTGAGCTGCTGAGCTGCTGAGCTCCCGCACTCCTTCTGCACCATCACATAAAACTCCTCCAGCGCCTCAAGGCCGCAAAGCATCCAGCATTTGTCAACCGAGTTTGAATGTGGACCGGCACCCACTCTCAGCTTGCAGACACAAACCATGATGGAAGCGTGAGTCCGCAAGTTGGCGGGAATTACGTCCGTCAGTGACATACCAGAAGTCAAATTCCACTCGTGAAAAGCAACCCACGGCCAAACATGGAAAAGCTACACGGCGTAGGAAAAATGCACAAGATGCTACCCCAAAGCCAGAATGCAATTCCTGGGGCCTGGGTGACTGTCTGCTGTCTTCGAGCAGGTTGAGGACTCAGGCTGACAGTTTAGAGGAGAGGAAGATTTCAGTAAAATGCCCAATAGGGATGTCAATGACATGTGCTTGGCCCGCCAAAAGATTGACAAAAACCTGCAGGCCTTCAAACAGGGGTTCCAGGAATTAGGGAACCTTTTCTTTTGTGGGAATCCCTTTCAAAGGATAATTATAGATTGGGGTCTATATTGGGCCTCCCTATTTATGAAAACCCCCGAATACGATGGCAATAGAGAAACTTGAGCTGAAGAGCGTCAAGTGAGCTGACAGGTGGAGTCGGAAGATCGACCCTCTGTATGCAGGGTACAGCATCATGCTTGCGGGTTTCACTGACCCACCCTGCAGTCGCCTTCAAATGCGCAGCGGCTTTCGTGTTGGCGATGCTTTTCTGAACCTGGCATCTTGTCTTATTTTCATTCAGAGTTTTGTGGATCCCTTGGCTTAAACAACTTGCACCAGGCTGCGCAAACTCACCGCTCATCACAGCTCATTTGAAGGGTTGGAAATGCGGGCCGCTAGTATAGACCCTTAATCCTGGGATCCGCATAAGCTATTAGCATTGTTGTTGTTGTTGTTAGAATATACCTTCTAAAACCCCACCAGCTCAATTTGCCTCTTGTACAATTCAGTTTTATCCTGGAGGCCGCTGCTCGGCGCATCTCGGTCCAGAATGTGCCAGACCGGCCTGCTCATCTGCCAGCAGCTCTTTTAGCGCTTGTTTGTGCCTCAGGTCTGGCTCAAATTCAGATTCTGATTCAGCTCTGCGCAACTGCACTTTGGGGTAAACGCGAAGGGTTTCTGGATTTCACCTCGATGGAGCTGAACTGATGATAATCGAGTTGGGGCTTGAAGTCAGTCAATTGAAACGCCTCTTTGAACTCGATATCGAGCTGTCATCATTTACCATCACGGCAACACGTTCTTACATGCTTATCATCCTGACAAACTACGCGAATTAGGCACTGTGGCCCTGCGCTTTCTGATGCGCTCATCAATGGTGCAGCAGATGGTGGACCCTTTGACTGGCAGTATCTGGCCATCAGGTTTACAGACGCCAGCCGTATAGACACCTGCGAACATGCAATGGACATTACAGCGGATAAGCAGCAAACAGTCTGAACGGATCCCGCGCATGAATTGCTGCCAAGCAGCACGCAAGAAGCATGGACACAAACGAAGCTGCTCTTCTTCTGCAGAAGCTGTGTATCCCTTGGACATTTGCAGTTGAGAAACACAGTGCGTGTGTGCAAGTCTGATACAGTACACCTTCCAGCCCCTCGACCCGATTCCCACAACGTCCACTCCCCGAGCTAGCACATCACGGAACTGTCCATGTCGTATCAAGATCGAAGTGCACATTCTGGTCAAAGGAAACGCGCTGCTCTGCATGACAACCCTCACAATAAGTGTAATGGCTGTCATGCATTCTCTGAGTCCAATGCCCCGACTGGGTTGCCCTTTGCAGCATCCATGCCAGAAAGTCGTCCTGCCAGGGCATGCTGAAGCCCTTCACTCCCTCCGTCTTCCACTGCATGCGCTCAAAGCGTATGCAAGGCTTCCCCCAGAATCCGGGCGTGGCGCCAACCCCCGCCAATCTTTCACTTTCACAGCATTGTCATCTGAAAAGGCAAGCAGTCCTTCACAAATCCTGGGCCTGCCATCAAGACGCACTTCACCAAATCCAGGTTGATGTGATCTTTGATACCCTGGTACACCTGACCATGAAAATTACGGGCCGAGTCACGATCGGCATGAACTGCGAGCAAACTGTGCCCAATCTACGGAAACAACTTGCCAACGAAAAGGGTCATTCCCACACAATCAGGTAGCCCGCAGCGCTCAGAACTACGCCAGGTGGGGCATGGAGACAGTTTCGTGGCTCACCACATAAATGATTTTTCCCCAACCCGTCGAGGTTCGCATTTTCCCGGCTTGCCGCGGTTGGAAGGTCGTTGCCTTCGAGATTTGAGTTTTGCTGGTGTTAGGATGGCCACCGCGCAACCTGATTGTGGTATCCGCTTTGCAGTTTTGCTATTTAGTCCGAGGTGAGAAGACAAGCATGATGACTCGGCGCCTGCTCGAAGAACCGCACCAAAGCCTTGTCATAATTCGTCGTGGTTGCCTGTGGTGCAGGCTGCGGCTACTTGCAGCTTGCCTCGGCATTTTTGCATCTTTATAACTGAGGGTTCAGGCCCTCTTCTTGGGCAATGCAACGGAAACTCGATGAACGTCTTTAGCTAAGACCTCAGCGGCTGGCTGTGAGAATGCTATCTGACTTGCAATTTGCACTGAGTCGGTTTGCAGGAGGACGTTTGATTTAATTAGATGCGGTTGCAGAGGATCCGGCTGCAGTAAGCAGGTGGAAGTTGGCGATGCCAGCCTATCCAACACCGCAGACTTGCTGCGTCTGCACTCGGAACCGCGATGCAGCGCTGCATTTGCAGCAGTTGTGACGTGGGAGTGAGTCTGTTGTTTTCGTTGCAAGGCATCCATTCTAAGCACGCCCATGCGACACCCGGAAGCCAAGGATAGCTGCCACTCTTAACACAACAAATCACCACAGCTGCTTTGCTCTTGACAATTCTAACAAGTCCCAGCCATTGGCTCCTCTTGACGAGGTCTGCTTCCTGTACATTTTGCCTTTGTTATATGCAGATGCGAGGGGGTGGCACCCTACACTGAAGAGGAAACCACGTTAATGGGCTCATCCCCGCTAGCCTGAAAGTGATTCCACCCAACTGACCCACCTCTTCCCTTCATGATTTTGGGTGGTGTGTCCAGTCAAATTGGCAAACACGGCGTGATCTAAAGTTTAGGGGCTCAAGTGTCGAGAAAGAGCTGAACAGAAAGCACAGACGCCACAAGAAGCAACCCAGTCAGGCTTGCACAGTCCAAATGTAAGACGAACACGTGGCTTTGCTCAGGGACCAGCAAGTTCAACCCTGGGCACTTCCTCTTTTTTCAATCGACTTGCATGCCACGATGCTGCATCTCTTTTGCAATGGCCTCAGATGCCGTGAGTCCAGCCCAGTACATGCCAATCTCAGCCCAGATCTCCAAAGCTTCACACCAGTCTACTTGCGAAGCACGGATCACTTTCTGGCGACACTTCAACTTGACATTCAGTAGTCTGGGACCTCCAGTGTGCTGGCAGCTGCTGGACTGTGGCTCAGCTGAAAGGCACCTTGGCTACATGAAGGTTGGACAACCTTCTTCAAAGAAGCCATGGGCCGCTACGCAGCAGCCGACAATCTTGGCAGCTCTTACCAAAGTTTTGGTCAGTGTGGCAAAGCAGCAAAGCTCATTGAAAAGCAGCTGTGCTTCCACACCGAGAATGGCATGGCATACTGCAAGATACTGCAAGATTACTGACAAGGCTGGCGTCACAGCAACTTGCCATTGACGTAAGCGATAAATTACATAGGCAGTTGGCACAGCGTCGCGGTGGGCACTGCACGGCGATAATACCAGAAAAAACAAGGTGCCAATCTTGAAATCAAGACACGCTTGAGATCCAGGAGTTCATCCTCAGAGGTCAATGCCAGCAAAGCTGCAGAAGTCTGTGGACCTGACGATGTTCGGGACAAAGACTTGAAATCGCACAAACTGTGCCAGAAGACTCCACACAAAAGGATGCTTGAGGTGGCAACCTGCCACCACAGAGCCCAACATCTGCAATAGCTCATCATCCTCTTGACCAGCACGGCCAAGCTGGGCAACCGCGGCCTCAACGAGATCAAAGTGCAACTCAAGACGGAGGCAATCATGAGACAACGTTGATACACCTTTATACCCTCATACTCTACTTAATGAGGCACCGACCGCTGCCAGTGCCAAAGCTCTTGGCTCGGGCAATCGACCTCAAGGCTGCGATCAAAGAAAACGAAAGCAGCCACTCAGATGGAAAGAACAAGGTCTCACAAGCATGGCACTCAGCGTGCTTCAAGCAGCTCTTTCATTGCACGATCTGCTAAAGTTCGGTTGTGCAAGACACAAGGATACACAAGACGCCCTCAGGCCCCAAGCCGTTAGACATGCACATGGCCCTGTCTCAATCAATGTGCAAAGCATCGAAGCCGGAAGTGGGGCATGCAATGCACCGTCACTGCAGACACACCATGTTGCTAGGTGGCGCGCGCTCATTCAAAATCAAGTTATTCCTTGTTTGCGGGAGCCTTGAATGGGAGGCATTGTCATGTCGGCCAGAGACCCAATACTCAAATGACCCCAAACATTTCAGAAGACAGTGGTCTCGCATCACCAATTATTGCGCCTTTCCAAAATCTGCAGCGACATCTGACAGCGGCACCCGAACGTGTGTCAAGGAGGCCATGCTTCATTTCCCGCATAAGCCCATAACACCTCTCTGCGTCCGTGCTATGGATACAGTACCCCGTGCTACTGCATCAGATTGCCGAGTTTTCCCAATTCGTCCCAATTCAGCATTTACCAGATGAGGGCCGCTAGATTTTCATGAGCATTGAGAAAACCTACTTCTTTCTTCCTTTTACGCAAAATCCTGGATTGACCCGAATCGACTTACAGGTTGTTGTGTTTCAGTTTCACAACACTTGGCCATCAGTTGCCGGATTTCTACGATGCAACAGGCTTTTCATATCTGAGGCGTGAAAACTGGGAGTATCATTTTTGGCCGCTGCTTACATCGTTTTCCAGGCCCCGGGAAGTGGAAGCTTTTTGTCAACTACTCCTTCCTCCTTCCCCTCCCTCCCCTCATTTCCTTCACTCTCACCTTCGCCTTCCCCAGCTCTCCCACCACCCTTAACCCAAATCTTCCCAAATCTTCAATGCTGGGGGCCGGCGCGCCACGCATCGCCGCGCTTTGGACTTCGCCCGCCTATCCACCCGCTGGCTAGCGCAGCATGTTTGACTTCGCCGCAAGATAGCCACATGCCTAGGCTTGGAAGAGTTGAGGCCTGGTGGCACCTGCTACTCAGTAGCAATCTGAATTCATGGCCCTGTGCATAGTCTACGTGATGATACGCGTTGCCAGCCGACACTGCTGCGTTGAGCTCGAAAGTAGACTCCAATGTTTTCAAGCACAGAAACGCATGAAGGCTGCTCTAACCTGTCCGCAATGCCATGGCATGGGTAACGTGCGATTGTACGATTACGTTGTTGAGGCAGTTACCTTACACGAAAAGTTTGCTGGCTTCGGCCCGGACCAACCGATCCAGTGACATCCTTGCCCGAAGCTGCGCCTGGTTGGAGGTCAGAATGGCCAGCTTTGCCGATGCTTTGCTGATGCTTCGCTTTGCTTCGAGTCGGACCTCGGCGCTCTGCATCCTGCTGGTGGTCCAGGAGAAGTTGCCTGATTAACCTTAGATTACCTTAGATAACCTCAGCAAAAAGGAGTCTGAATGCGCTCGGAGCGCTGGCTACCACATCACTCCTTGAACGGCAGCCTAGAGTCTGTGTCATCGAATGGCTCACAGCCAGCGCAAGCTCTGCGGATTTATGAGATTGTGCCTCCCAGCACTGACAACCATAACAGGCTGACCATAAACTTTATGGCATAAAGTGGAGGTTTGCAATCCGAGGATGTTGCTGGCAGCAGACTCAAGCAGTGCAGCAGCTCTGCTAGAGCAGCAAGGCCACGAGTCGCCTCAAGCAGCACTGACAAAAGCCCCAGGTGTTTCAGAGAATGCACCGCAGCGCACCTGCTGTGGACGAGCAAATGCTCCAGCCACAGGGCCCTGCAAGCAGACATCCGCGCTTTAATCTGTGCCAGACAGAACACTGCCGAACATGGTTTGAAGTGCCATGCGTCGGTCACTGGCAAGCCTACAGTTAGAACGGTCTTTACCTTAGAGATCCTGGGATCATCCTTTTGAAAGAAAGGAGCAAAGAACGAGAATCAAAGGTGTCAAACGAGCCAAGATCCAAGGTCGGGGGAGATGAGAAAACGTCGAAAAAAGCTGCCAAATCGCTGAAAAAAATCTGACAAAAAGCTGAAAACAGGCTGCCAAAAAGCTGAAAAAAAAGCTGCCGAAAAGTTGAGAATAAGTTAGCCGCGGTAAGAACTTAGCTTTTCCTTAGGACAAAGCTGAAAAAACAGCTTCCAAAAAGTTGAAAACAAGCTAACCGCGAAAAGAACTTAGCTTTTCCCTAGGAAAAAGCTGAAAAAAAAAGCTGCCAAAGAGCTGAAAAATACCAACAAGCTGCCAAAAAACTGCCGGCCGAAAAGCTGAAAACAAGTTAGCCGCGGGAAGAAATTAGCTTTGCCCTAGGAAAAAGCTGAAAAATTGCTGCCAAAAAGCTGCCGAAAAAGCTGCCAAAAAGCTACCGAAAAGCTGCCGAACAAGTTAGCCGCGGGGAAGAAATTAGCTTTCCCCTAGGAAAAAGCTGAAAACAGCTGCCAGAAAGCTGAAAAAAGGCTGCCAAAAAGCTGCCGAAAAGTTGAAAACAACCGCAGGAAGAACTTAGCTTCTCCCTAGGAAAAAGCTGAAAAAACATGCTAAAAAGCTGAACAAAGCCAGAACCTTGCTTGTTCCTAGCAAAACCTGAAAACTTTCAGAAAAGCTGCAAGAAGGCTGGAGAAAGAAAAGCTGGAAGGTTTGGCTGGCAGTTTTCTGCTAGCTTTTTAGCAGCTTTCCTGCAGCTTTTCAGATCAGGAGGATTTGTCTTCTAGCTAGCTTTTATTCAACTTTTATTTGCCTTCATTTTCAAATTCATGATCGTCCTGATTTCTAAGCAATGACCCTTCTAAGCCTACAGAGCTTCAGACAAGCCCCAATAGCATGATGAGCGAGACATAGCAAAAAGCTCTGGCCAGATGCCTGCGTAAGCTGATCAAGCTTCAGGGCCAACGCAGTGCAAATCCGACCTGAGAATGAAGACTGCGCGCTGAACCGTCAACCTGATTCATACGAGCCACGACCCTTGGCTGCAGCAAGCCGGGCCCACAACCATGCACGAGGCGAGGGTTGTAATGATCCAACCGCACCAAAGCAGAGAAGGCCCGGACCTCAAACGGGATCTACCACGGACATACTCCCATGTCTGCTGACAGGACAATGATGATTCATCATGATCAAGATGAGCCGACCAAGACTGATCACGACTATGACGATGATGACAATCTGAAAACAGTCCCGCCTACTCCTGCTGTTGATCATGCTACTGCTACTACTGCTACTGACTGCAGACTAATTACATTTACTCCCTTTTCTCTTTGCATGCTGCACCAGCCATATGGTACCATGCTGTTTGTGATGTTGACCCCAACATCCCGAAACAAGCTGGAGGCGCCAAATCATGGGCTGCCAAAGCCGAGGCAGAGCCGCTCAGCTGATCGGATATGGCTGCCTGAAGTCGAAGTGGTCTCAACACATTGATGTCATGAGCAAAAGATAGCAAAAGTGTCATGTACGGAAGTTGTTGGAAACTCCTCTTGCACATATTGTCTGGCAGACAGTCTGTGCCGTGCATTTTGTGGAGGCAGCGGTCACGATTCTCCCAAGAGCGTTCCAGGGAAAAAGCTGAGATTGCAGCTATGACATCTGCATCTCGTTCTTTGCGAGATTCTCGCAGTTCCTGGATGAGTCATGCCGCGACAGTCACCTGAGATCTTGGCGGCTTCATGGGAAACCCGCCGAGCCTCGGGCATCCCTTCGTGGAGCCGAGATAAGGCATCGAGGAAGACCAGGCATTCTACCGCGCCAAAGCTCCGCGCCCTCTTGGAGACCTCTTCCAATGTATAGATAGGGTCATATAGGGATATCATTGGGATATGTAACCCGTAGAATGGAGAATCAAAAGGAAAAGAAACTTGAAAATGAAATTGAAAAACTAGGCTCGTATAGTGGTCTTACAGATGTCTGAGACAGACTCGGAGCCTCGGCTGCAAGTTCGTCGGCAAGGTCCTCGTTATAGACAGCTGCCTCAGGCACGTCGCAGCATGTCGCAGCATGTGGCAGCTGGCCTGCGGCTTGAAAGCCACCTTGGCTTTTACACAGGCTCTAAGGGATGAGTGGAGATGAAATTGATACTATTCTTATATGTATATATAGAAAGGGAGAGATACGGAAAATGTAAATATAATTAGCCCAGAGATTTCCACGGTCATTTGTATTAGTTGTTCTAGGAGCTCCTGTAATGCCAGGCTTTTAGCTAGTAGAGTTCCTCACGGCCATGAAGAAAGTGGTCTCTAAGGAGCGAACAATTCCAAATACAAATAGTAACCGCTTTTTCCACATCCTCACACTCATTTGACCTAGGATCCGTGGGGCCGCCAATTGATTCGTTCATCCGTTCACTCAATCATTTCACTCCTTTTAATTGGTGGAGGAAGCGAATTAATCTAACAATTGAACGAATGAATGAGTGAATCAATTAAACTAAGTGCGCGCCCTTCACGACCCCACCAGCTACGTAGCTTCATAATCTGTATAAGAGAGAGGACAAAATTTTGAAATGAAGTAAGTTGGGTCGTGAGGTCCTGAGTTCATGAGTTAGTTGCGTTCTCTTCATTCACTTCTCTAACTGGGAGTGAAAGAATTGGCCCACGAACCCCTGTCAACATGAGAAGATTTCTGCTACCAAAAGTTGATTACAAGTCTTGGGAATCTTGCTAGGCTAAAACCATATACTTCTATATATATATAGAGAAAGAGAGAGAAATATAACTCAATTGTGGGGGTGCATAACGCCCCACAGTGGAGAATCAAATGGAAAATAACATGACATGGAAAGTGAAAGGACATGAGATTCTACAGCTGTTTACGAGGATTTGTGGCGTGTGCCTCCGCAAAACTTCTGCATAGGCTCGCCAGCTCGGGAGGATCCAGATCATACAGATAGCGGGGCAAGGCTTCCGCAACCTGAGCCATAAACTGCTAGGTTCAAGCAGTGACACAGACACAAGCATGAAGTAACCACCACGATGACATATGCCGAAGTCTCCTCTTGAGTAACACGCTGCTCTTATGCTATGGGACCAAAAGCAGCACAACCGTAGGAGTCCAGAACCCTGAGGCCCTGAGGCAGCAGCAAGCGCAAAGAGCTCTGGGTTCTGCACCTTCGCAACCACTGGAGTCTCTGAGACGCGCAGCCGCTGGCTCGTCACTTAAAGACTTCAGACTCAGTTGTGGACTGGCAGCCTGGCCTAATGCGCAACAAGCCGGGACACGCAAATCATCTGGGATTTTAAGTCTGTCAGTCTGTTTGAACATGATATGCAGCGGTGCTGCATAAGCGTCTGCAATGTGTACGAGCTCACGAGGTCGGAAGTCTTGCACTTGGTCTGCAATGAAGGGCACCATCCCCTTGGCTTCACGGAGAGATATGAGGGGTTTGGGGCAAAGCTCCTCTCTACCGGCCTCGAGCAAGTCGCTGTCAAAGCTTTGAGATTTTCCACAGGCAACAGCCATCCGTCGCAGATCTTGCGCCGAGAGCTTCGTCTTATCCTCAGGGTTGTGGCTTTTACCTTTTACCCTTTCCCTTCCCCGGAAAAAAAGCACGCTTCTCTGGCGGCCTCCTCTCTTACCTTTTGGGGCAAGCATTCCAATGCCCTGGCCTCAGAAGGCAGCCGACAATGCGTAAATGTGCGCAAATGATGATAGGTACTGCTAGGATCGGATAGATGTTGGGAAATGGATGCTCTCGGAAACAAGGAGCCCCTGCAGAAGCCGAGCAAAAATCAAACACCAAAGTGCTGCAAAAACAAATCTTTTGCAAAAGCAGGTAAGCTTCACATGTACACAGGGAGATGACAACTTCGAGTGATGGATGCGGTGTTTGCACATGTTGCATGCAAGGTGGAAGCAAGGAAGACTCAAATTTTCGGCACTGCTGCACAGGAGCCGGACGCTATCATTCACGTTGCTTCGCACAAGCGGTAAGACGCTCGCCGACAGCTTGGCAAACAGGGGGAAGTCAACCTGAGCAGGAATTTGGCTCCAATGTATGAACATATATGAACACTGAATACGGCATGCAGACTGGGTTATGCACATATCTGGCCGTTGAGAAGGCCGATGCAAAGCGAGCTGCCTGCTGCAAGAGAAGGGCTGCCGCACCAGAATCTTCCATTACAGACATCTCTTGGCCTCTGCGAAGCGTAGTTCTGGCAGCAGCTCTTCCGTTCGCGCCGCATATCTTGCCCACAGAGTCTGACGAGTACAGGCAGATCACCACAGAAGCAGCTTCTGCGGCAGGCTGGCGGCTGGCGCCTCGGTAAGGTCGCCCTCTGCCAAGGCCCGACGTGCTGCACGGCTCAACTCCGCCACTCCCAAGCGTTCCACGTCCTTATGCGAACCGCTTTGCCAAGCCAGAAGCAAGCCAGAAGCCATGTCTGCAAGCCATGTCAAGTCTGGGCTGGGCCTGCAACCCGGGCCCAAGTGCCGCAAGTCGAAGAGCCGAGCGCATGGCGAGGTCATCAGTAGTCAGCTCATCACTATAGGGCTTGATACTTGCATCTTGCTTTTCCAGCCACCAAGTTTTTGCTTGCACTCACAAAAACCGCCCAGCTTGTGACAATCTATATGTCACATCAGTATAGTTTGTAAGCTTGCCAGCCTCACTTCGTACAACGTTTCTTGTGCCCACTTGCCACTTCATTTTCCGTCATCTTAAACCTTGTCCATTTGGTTATTTGATTCTCCATACTTGGTAATTAGTTATTCAGGCACCATGGTATCCCTCAGTGGTCTTCAGATGCTTTTAGGCACTCCCATTGGATCATGTGCGAAGCTACATGCGACTGAGCCGGGTTCGAGCATCTGCTTTGCAGCTATCAGAATCATATCAGATCGACTCCGCCAAAACACATCAGCATCAAGTTGGCGCCTCCATGAGCAGAACTGCCACCTCACTGGCACGAAGGACCAAGAACAAGATTGTGGCACAACACAGGGACGGTCAATGCACATGCGAAGCACTTGCATGTGAAGTAACTACCACTGTTGCACTGTAGTATTCTTCACCAATGTGGAAGCGACGCCATCCCGCCTCCGAGGTCTTATGTACATCGGTGGCATCGTCCAACTGCTGCAGGTGCATCGCATCCCATCTATCCTGGACGGAGCTTTATAGCACGTCCTACCCATCTCATATGGTGATGGCAACCGATCAGGGGTCCTTGCCAAGCGTGAGCTTGTTGTTGAGCTCAATCTCCAGTGTGTGATGTGCTCCCATCTTTACCCACTGGTTCTCCTGCTTGCAACCAAACGCAACATGCAGATGTCCTGTACTGCTTCTGGACTTCTGACGAAAGGGCTGAGTGAAGGAGTTGAGCTAACTGTTAGGGCGAGCCGCACCTGCAAACAATGAGGAAGCTAGGCCACCAGGCACCAAGCAGCATTCTTTTGTCGCACTCCCTGCAATGATCCAATTGCAAAATTCAGCTCACCAAGCAGGGTAGCTGCAACGGTGGGCAAATGAACCGTGCCACATGCCATAAGGACTGCAGCGTAGCAGTCGGCGCTTGGGTTGCACTGCTTCTGCACAAGGACCAAACCCAGCTCCCAGCACGAGGACTCAGAGCAAGCCAGCACAGACGTGTCGAAGGAAACTGTATCCGGCGTCAAACGTGCATTGCCTGGGAGGGCACGTGAAACAGATCAGGACCAAGCCTTGTACGCTTGGGTTCCCGGCATACACTCTGCAGAATGCAACAGGATAGCCTCCAGCGTCTTGCCTGAGCGTTAAGCTAGCAAGGTGCCTGACGGCTCTACAGCTTCATACCGTCCTCCTGCATTGCATTGCACTACCGCCTGCACACGTGATCAGACCTCCTGCCTTCTGAGCAGCAGAGACAACGATATTGTAGCTCACGCGATCCGGATTCATGCGGAGATGACGCATAGACACCAAAACGTTTGCCGCCGCATGCCAAAGGCTTCCTGCATAGGGCCAGGCATGGTCAGGCTGTCCATGGCTGTCCGACGTGTTGCAATGATTGTCAGCAGCAGGCCTTTCTCGAAGCCACTTGACACGGCGTTGCATGCAACTTCATTCGGAGCAATCCGCACCCGAGTCATGTCCTGGGGTCAAGAATAGCGTACAATCTTTGCAGGATCAAGAATGGCGCAGCCCCCATGATAAAAGGTTTTTTTGAGGGCTGTCTATGTAAAGGAACCAAACATGCAGACTATGGCAGCATTGCGACCCACAGCAACTCGAGTGCCAACTGCCACTGCGTTGAATCAGCACAAGCCTTCATCCCGGTGCTGTAACCTCATCAGCAGGCACATGTTGCTGCCTTGCAGCAGCAAGTGAGGGGTGCAGCTTTTGAATACTTTAGTCTGATCTAGGCATATTCCAGGATGCGCCAGAGCTCAAATGGCTGCTAGGCCTGTGACAGTACTGGATACCGTCTTGCAAGCAACTTTCGCAATTGTTGCAAGCCATGGGCTCACCATATCGATATCCCCTTGCCGTTCCGCCAGGAAGGCCAAGGCAACTTGCCATTGGCCAGGTCCACAGGCATTGATCAGGGAGCTACAGGTGTAGCGATCCGGCTTCAGCCTACAGACAACTCTACACGCATCAACGCATGCTGTTGAAAATCACAACAACCCTCTGATGACCCCGACATCCCATGCTCCCGAAGATACCTCCACCGCGTCATATTGTCAAAAAGTTGCAGTGAAGCTTGCCACTGCAACGCAGTTGCACAAGCATCGATTGCAGCGTTCACAGAAATCAAACTCGGATTCGGTGAAGGCCAGTCAACAAAACAAAGGGCAAGCTGCCAGCGCTGTTCACAAGCATGTAACAGAGTGCTTGCCGTGTAGTCATCTGGGAACAGTCTTGCGGTTGAGGCATTGTTTACCATTTGAAGAACAGCCGTCCAAAGACTGGACTTCTGGGTGCAACTCAATGCACTGTTGAAGCCAATAAGATCACATCGCTCTCGGAGCAGGTACAAAGCAAACTTCCAGGCATCAGTGCTTCTGCAGGCGTTGACAACTGTGTTCACCGAGGTCTGTTCAAGCCTGATAGAAGCTTTTCCCAAATCATAGAAGACTGCCAGGGCATGCTTCCAGCTCATCTCGTTGCTTATGCCCAGCGAATGGTCGGGGGCATGCACGCCTCGTTCTCGCTTCTGCGTCTTCTGCACATGCAGAGACACAGGCCATCTGCTCTGAGACGCAGTGACTGACACCACGGACTTTATGTTCACTTCATCTGGACAGACCATGCCAGCGCTCATCTCATGCAGACCTGCGATCGCCAAGCGCCACGTGGAATCCTGGGAGGTCATCAAGTGGTTGTACATGATACGATCTGGCTCAGTTGACCAAACCTGCACAAGTGCACGGACAGGAGATTAGGACTCGTAACTTTTCTGAAAGCAGAGGCCTGCATGTTGCGAATCACAGCGCAAACCCGTTCCCATGAGCCCAGAGTAGAGATTGCCGCGCTGTAGCTTCTGGCGCTTGGCCTGGCGCACGTCACCCATGGCTAGAGGACGCTATTCGTATGACGCCTGCATCCCGTGCCTGAGCATGGACTCTGCCATGCACGGCCACATTTCCAAAGACCTCGACCATGGTGATGCGGCCAAAAAGGCGTTGCACAGAGTTCCATCCATCCTGACAACACAAAAACTGACCCATACTGACACGGTCCCGCAAGTGTTCTGAGCATCCAAATCCGGAGGAGGATCCTGATTCTCCGTCGGCGGCAATCACACTCAAGCTGTAGTGCTTTGGCCCACGGCGCATCCTTCTGAATGGCTTTTTGCAAATTTCAAGCCACAAGCTTCTGCGGCTTTACAACCCTGGTCACTGGTAAGAAGGGTCCTTGGAAAATGAGGAAACAGTAGATGTGTAGCTAAGCAGATCTGGTGTCCTGAGCTTGTTGTCATTGCGACAGCGCTGCAAACAATACACAGACAGTAAGGCCTGGAAACGCCGTGTGCACAGATCCCGTATCAATAGCTAGATAAGTGTCAAGCGCATTCCTTTCATGGCATCCAGAAGTCTGGCAGCACTCCGCCATGATCCAGCCCTGTCGCACGCATTGAGGACCACATTGCAATGAATCACGTTCACTTCCTGACAGCCGCACTGCTTACAGCTGCTTGCAGCCAGCTTCTCATGCAGCTACAGATTGGAGTCCAGCTGTCAATCATGGAATCACAGCCACATCGCTGCTGGGTCTGCTTCTGCCTACAGCAATTGGCCATCTATGCCACCAAGCCGCGACGGTGCGGCGTGTCATGAGGGATAGAACGTCGCCAGCTAGCATATGCAAAGATCTTCTCGCAAGTGCTTTGAGAAAGGAGGTTGCAAATTGCGGAATGTGATGCCTGCCACGTCAGTGCTTCGTTCATTCGGTCGCTGTGATTTCCAAGGCCGCTCTTAGAATAGAAGCAGTTTCAGCATGTCTTAAAGTAGAAGTTCGCATAACTCTGCAAGGCGGCCCTTGCAAAGCACTTTGACGAAGAGAAAAAACGACAACCTGTCAAATTATTTTTTCTGAGCCAAAAAGTCGTACCAAAAACAGACATCCATGAACAACCTGTATGTAGATACTAGTTACTGCAGTCCTGTAAATAGTCTGCCGATACCGCAGGGTTAAGGATCCAATCATAACGCACATAAATTGTTCGCTGACACCTTAAAAGCTATGTAATGCCAGCGCAGACCAAGTTCCAGGATTCCATCTTCTCTTCGAGTACATCAGCGGTCTCCGCTTGCGACAGAGATTTTCCCATGACCAAAAGCACAGTCCGTTCCAGCTTACTCTGCATGGCAGCTTGGCAAGGGTGGTCCCGCAGTGGAAATGAGGAAGCGCTGCCATTACGCAGCTGGCGGTCTGAATGGTGCACGTTGTGCACACCCACTTGCTGCGATCATTTGTGATCGCTCAAATGCTGCAGGGAAGCCAACTTCAGCAATGGCAAGAAAAACTCTGAAAACATGCATCCGAAAATTGAGACTGTCACATTCTGGTTGCATGAAAGCCGCGTCCTCGCAGTTCTTGCCAGAATACCGTATACAGTTTCCCGCAGCATCGTATTCGATAGATTTGACCTGCATGACTGTGCCAATACCGGACTATGCCACATAAGCATGCAATGGCCGAGCTTGGGGTCACTTGCTATCTAAGATCAGATCAGATCATGTGAGCAGCAAAGCCCTGGGTCACTTCTGACACTCAATCCAGAGGAGCCTCCACGGTCATCTGTATCCTTAATTAGTGTGAGAAGCTAGCATCGAGCAAGCCCATTGGCCTTGCCATTCGAGATCAATAACATGCAAGCTGCACGCTGCTGGCTCATACTGGTCCAGAGGTATTCTATCTGTGCCTCAAGTAATTAATTTGGAGATGATGCCAGCCGAGTCTCTTTCGCACTTCCGTTTGCACAGTGCCAGTGCTGCCTTCCTTCTGGATCTGAGCACAGGCAAGCTAGTCAATGCCTCGATGCTTGCCGCGATGCTGAAGAGATGTTGCACGCAAGCTGGCGCAAGCTCACAAAAGCCTTTTGTCTGTCTCGCGCGATGCGGAGGGCGTGCGGCTCAAGCAGCCGCGTCTCTCAAGGCGTCGCACTCGAAGCTTTCCGGTGCTGCAGAAGGGAGCAAGGGAACACATGCAACTAGAGTCGCGGTGTCGCTGGTCCGCTGACTCAGCATTCGATGAACGCGTGGCTGTCTGTCATGCACCGCTTCCCACTCTGCAAGACTTTGGAAGCCTGTCGAAATAAGGTCTCCGTGTCCACAGCCTCACGTCCGCTGCATGCCAACGCACCTTGAAGCTCAATCTCCACTTGCACCCCAGGCGGCAGGAATTCAATACGGACACTGTGATGTGCCGTATGCATCGGGCGAAGAGTACAGACGTGATGAGCACTGTCAACTCCAATGCAGAATTATCGCCTCAACAGTGCCTGAACATTGCAAGGCCTTTTACGCACTACCGCTCGACTTGAAAGAGGACACAAATCTCAGCATCGCCATCGCACTTCCAGCAGATGCTCATATCTTCCAAAAGATGCCTCTGCCTCATGCTGCGCAGGCAGGACATGCCTCTGCAGCCTTGGACTGACCACGATTCCAGACTGCTGCCAAGGCACGGAACAGAAAGCCGCAGACCAAGACCTGAGCCAAACAAGCTGAAGCAGGCTAAAGCCGAGACCGCAAACATGGGGCCATCACCCAGAAAGCCAGACCGGCGAGAGCATCTGCCAAGTCGGCTGGCCCGCACGGTGAGGCATCGCAGCTGAACGCCTTCCTGAATCAGAACTTCTTGCTTCTTATTGGCCGTAACTGAACAGGAAATGAACAGTGTTCGGCTTTATTTATGTCCAGCGACCACAGAACTTGTCTTCGGAACCAGTGCACCACATTGTGTTCACTTGCCGGTTGAGCCCACGCAATACATTGCAGGAACCAGGAGAATACACCGCAGCAGTCTGATAGGACAAAGAAGACAATACCTCAGAATCCACCAGCAACCATCCCTCACATTCATGGCAAGCGCATACCTACATGGACGGACATGTTGCGCAGCAACACGATTCAGAACGCCAAGAGGCAGTTGGATCCAAGCCTCGGTGAACATCAGATGCCAGTTTGCACTGATGACTGCAAGTGTGCACCGAAAAACTGCCGTGTGCGCACGTAGTTCCAAATAGCAATGAATTGAGTTCCAGATATTCCAGTTGGAAACATGATCCATGAGAAGGGGTGCTCCGTGTGATTTTTCGGCAAGCAGGCGAGCACCACATTCATATGAGGTAGAATCTAAACTCCTAGTATCCCCCTTAATAGCCCCTACAATAGTCCCCTATAATATAGTCCCCTATATCGCCCCCCGAGGCAGTGGTATCGGTTAGAGGGTGTTTTAGAGTTTTGAGTAATCTCACCGCACCTGGCAAGATTGGGGAGCTCATGATGCTCGTCAATAGCTGTCATATTCGCTAATCGCATCGCTAAGACAACGAGCCATCAATCCCTTCACAAATGGCCCAGAAATCCAGGCGCCTTCCTCCAACATATGGTTTCCATCGTAATTCACCATGCCGGCAGCTTTTGAGAAGCTCCAAATGCTGCAAATTACTGTACTGAAGTGTGCAGAGATGAAAACGCCGACGTCAAGCAAAAAAGGGCAGGGTTAAGCTTAAAAACGAACACCTCTGCTGTGTAAACCCCTTAGATGAGCCGATATCAAACTGAAGCGTCTGCAGGTAGCATTGTTGGGTTTTCCGCTGGTGCCATTGAAACTGATAGCATTGCACCTCCAAAATAATGCCAATACTGTAAACTGCAGCATTTGGTTGTCTTCTCAGGTTGCAGATCCTGTAATGCAATTACAGCATTTGAACCTCTTGAAAGGACGAAAGGACGGGAAATTACTGTAAGCTATTTCACTCCGAGATCTGTCAGAGGTTGCAGATGAAGATGGTGTAAGAGGCTTCTAAGCTGCAAACATTGCGGACAAGATGGCAATATTCGAAGAATCATCCAAGCTCATGCCAAGGTCCCCCCGTGGAGAAGAACAAGGAAGAGAGTGAGAGCATACGAAGCTTCACAGGATGCCTAGTGGCTTGTTCCGATTTGGGCCTCAGAGCCTAAGGTTCAGGAGAGTTTAGGGCTAGTTGTCAGTGCCAAATGAGTTTCGCCATGGTGTGCGTGCTCAATCGCTCTTCATCTGCTCTGTCCCTGGAATGGTTTGTATTTCATACGTTCAATGTCGTTGTCCTCCAATTACCTTCTCCTGCTGTCTTGCTATGCACTTCTCTTCGCCTTCTCAGTAGCGCTCCTCCTTCCCCTTTAAGATGACAACAAGACTGGTCCGAACCCGATATAAAACAGCGCAAGCAAAGAAACAGATGCTGCCGGAAATGCTGAAATTCTGTGACACAGCGTGCCCGCCGGCTAAGTGCGACCTGGAGTCCACTGCATCGGAGAAACAATGCACTTGAAGCAGCTGGCTGCTCGGCCACCCGGCGTCGTGGAAGAAGCCAAGACGTCGCATAGAAAGTAGAGCAACATGTACCTCGAGGTCTTGCAAAGGAGGAAACATGCACCTTCACCATCTTAAAGCCCAGCTTTAGTTCATGCGTGCGGCTTTGTCAAAAAGAAGCACCAGAAAGATGTGCGTGCACGCATTGTGTCATGACCTGGGACTTGGTCTGGTGACGATCATGTTTGGCTTATCTGTTGCGTGATGGCGAACTCCTGCACCTTCACGCGCAGTCCAGACCGCAAAAGATCTGCCTAGTTATGAAGAAGAATCGACTCGCTTGGGATGAAATTCTGGTAGCCGTGCAGCAAAAGAAGGAAGGAGACTCAGAGACTCCGATGAAAAAGTTCAAAGCTCCCACCCTTTGGCAGCACCGCAAACCAACAAATGAAAATGCGGCCCAATTCGCCTTGTGGGCGAGGTAGAAACACGCAGTGAATCACGAGTTGCACGGTTCTTTCCAAAGCCCTACAGCCAGTTCAAGCAACCCTTTCCTTCGAACTGTCCCGATCCTCAAGAAACGAAGGCAAACGTGGAGAGCCAATTGATTTCAGTCACAGAAAGATTGCAGTGCCGGAGGTAAAGAGGCTGTACGAAGGAGACCAGAGACGCTTGTTGAACGGCAGCCAAAGCGAGATACAAGCCCCTGCTGCCGTGCAAATTGCTGCCAAGCTTGCCCAATGTGCCATGACCTCTTCTGAGGACCTGAGAAGCCTCCAGACACGTCCGATGTGAACGCCCAAAAACATAGGGAAGATTGCGCTCAAGGTGGTCACCAGGCCCTGCAGGGAACACGCTCCGCTTCCACAGTGTTCTTTAAGTGAAATACTTCTGCAGCTGCGGCCTCAGGATCAAAGCCGAAACTTGCGGTAGCAGTAGGTCCCACGTTGTTCCCCGTAATGTACAGGTGATTGATGCCCAGAATGAGGCTGTCCAACCAGCCAACGCCGCTACATCCCATCCTGAGCCAGGTTCCAAAGCAGTCATGACATGGGATGAGACGGGAAGAAGTTGTCAGGGATGCTATACGAAATGATACTATATTACAAAAGATCATAGTCTATAGCATATTAGAGTATAAATCTAATAGAATTGTAGTGTAAATGTGTGAGCCTTTGTATTTGCCATCTAGAGCGAGGCTCTCCTGCAAAATAAGCGGGTCACCAGGTCCAAAGACGGAACCAGAGCAGGCCGGCCAGGAAGCTGGGGGTTTCCTGAGTTGCTGTTAAGGAGCTTGGATTAAGTTGCCATAATATAGGGGTTATATAGGGAGAATGGAAAATCACATGAAAACTACCATTTAGGGTTTAGTGTTAAGGCTTGCTGTTAAGAAATTAAGTTGCTCTATCATCCTCCTATACTGGAGAATTAAATGGAAAAGAAAACGGACAACGAAATAGAAACTGGTGTAATATGGCGATTTGAGGCTGAACTTAAATTAAGTAACCATAATGGGTATATATTGTAAATAATAGGGTTTCCTCAATAGAGTACCTTACATTAAGTTCCTAAACAGCTAACCAGTTTCACGGCATAGGTGAGCAAAGCACCAATCCCGACCAAAGCGAGGATGACCTCAGACGAATTAAACTTGTAATTCCCATCACTGCGCATTTGCGAAAACAACTGTGCTGGTTCATGGGTGTCTGCAGTACCGTCGAGATAAGCGACTTAGAACGGATGTGGTTTGCATTTGCAGAGACGTAATGCAAGTCTCTCATCATCCTTCATTGCTGCGTGCACGGTCAATGCTCGCAAGGTGGCAAGGGCCTGCTGTCAAACCTCAAGCAATGATCAAAAAAGCAGATCCCTTTTGATTTTCCATGCGTTCAGCATAGGAGAATCCAAGCATTTTCAAGCGGCAGATGAAATAAATCACGCGAGCGTTTACCAAGCCTCCATGTGTCATCCATCCAGCGCCACAGATCAGTTTGGAGGGCTCCTATCGCTTTCATGGCCTGTTGTGCTATGTGAATAGTATGATGGTGTGGCTTTACCATGCTTTACTTCACGAGATTCATGAACATCAAATGCGACTTGCATACGCAACAAGATTCGGTGGGGGGACTGCTTTTGCGGGTTCCCTACCACGTTTGTCCTCCGCGCTTTTGGTGGCGTTGTGCAGATTCCAGCTGCTCACGGTAATCCCTTTCCTGCCTTGTCAAAGTCCCAAATACGAGGTTTTGACTATTGCTCATGTGAGCAGCTGTGCACATTACTTATAGACAGCTGAATACAAAAACAAGGGTATCACTTTTTTAGGGGGACTGTAGTTTTGCAGGCTTTGGCACACTGCAGTGTTCAGACCTATCGTTTTATCGCATTTTGCCAGATCCCTTGCCTTCATGCCCCGCATCTTTTCTTTGTGAATGGCATCGGGGTATCGCCTTTGGGGGGCGCCTATCGTTTTACTCAGGCTTCGTTTGCTCATGTCTGGATAGTCTTGCATCTGCCTGACCTTGGCTCCTACACGATAATGAAGCATCCAGGCCAGGCCACCAGCCACTGCCATCCTGATTCCAGGAAGATTGCGCAACCAAGCGAGCGGCCTGCGCAGCTGTTCTGCGGGTGCATGGTGCCGCAGCACAAGCAATGGCTTGACCCCTCTCAGCCAGCCTTGCCGCCCAGGATCAAACAGTAACTCCGTACCATGTGCTGAACGCCCAGAGCCAGCAGGAACATACAAAGAGACGACCACGACCTGGCAGTCTGTCTGCGAAGTACCAGAGAGACCCCAATGAGAAGTATTGCTTTGGGACTGAAGCACACCCTCAAAGCTTCTTCGAAATCCGCCAGGTGTGGCCGAGCTGCTGTCAGAAAAGCGATTGCAATTCGCCTTGGCAAAAGGAGGCCCTTCTTCCCTTGCATTGCGAGAGCAATCCTGCTACGAGTACCTCGCTTAAAAACATCTGACAAGAAATCTGTCCATGCTTGCGCTGTCAAATCCACTGCTCCTGGGCCATGTACTGCAGTATGCCCATCACTCGGAACGTGGCCAGGTCAAGAACCAAAGTAGGACCTGCCTCGTGGCTACAGAAAGCTATTGGTGGAGTTTGCAATAGCATCGTGGACATTCATGAACATGATCACAATTGCAGGCAGCGCCACATGAGCGCCGGCTTTCATGTATTACATTTATTAGCTGGGCCTTATGCGGCATATTTCTTCCACGTCCGCTCATCTCGTTCGCCTTACTTACATTCAGTCTTGTAATGTCTTGTACTGTACCTTAACGAAATCACCTGATCTTGTTCGCCATGATGGAGTACATACTGGGCTCTAATTGCAAAGGAAACTGCGGCCTATCCCGTTCAATCCACAACCCCGATCCAGTTCGCGGAGGAACGCTGAACCCAGATGCAAAAATGCCACCGCGCCTGGCCTTCCACTCTCTTCCGAAAATGAATGCGGCTAATCACATGAAACAATTTGATGGATTCACCGTTGGTAAGCTGCAACACGCTGCCTCCGTCAGGTGAAAGATGCTGCCTTGTACTGCAATACCTCCACAGCTGCATGCTGCCAGCACTGGCGCCCCGCAGAAGTAGACAGCATGGAATGAGCTGCGTGCCCAGCACGAAGAGTCGCAAGGATCGCATCAGAGCTCGGCCAGCCACTGAAGCCTGAGACCCATTTGCTCGAAGATAAGAAAAGACCAGCAGTTGCGGCATCAAGTGCTTTAAAACCAAACACAGAATTAAACTTTGCTCTTATGGACATGCCACTCGCTGCTCTGGCAAGACCTCAGTGACAGTAGCAGCCACACATCACACAATATCTGCCTCAACATCGGAACTTTACAGCCTAACATGTCTCCATCCTTCTCGTGTGCAATGTCATGTCCAAATTCACAAGTTCAACTGCAACTGAGGTGCGGGAGAAAGGGCGGCACTGACGCCACAAATGAACAAGAAGTAGGGCATCACGAAATCTGCGAGATGTAAGCCGTCCCAGGACGCATGTCCTATGCGAGGATATGCATCGCCCGCAACATCCACGACCAGCATTACGGCCTGAGCCGGCGGGCTGCGCAGCTGGCAAAGGCCATGCAGTCAGCACAAACTAAGGCAAAGTCCATAGTGATGCCCCGCATCACATCTAGCCCAACTAGGCGCTTCGAAGTTGACTCTGCCATGGCTGTGGTCATCACGCTGGCAAATTCAAGTCAATTCGAAACCCTCAATACAATTGCTGTCTCATGAAACGAGCTCAGCTTTTAAATCGATTGGATAGATGCGGTTTACATCCTTGTGTCAGTAGAGAGCATGCCTCAATGCCGCCAAGAGTTGGAGCACTGTTCGAAATCTGCGCTTGTGAATACAACCCAGCATTGACAGGCCTTAAATCTTTCTTGACAACCTCTTGCCATTCTGCTAGGTCCAAACTACAATGATTGCATCTGTTGGCGGCCAAGTCCTTGGACCCCCAACCGCTTCCACTGGTGAAGACTTGAATCTGGGTGTTGTGTGTTGAACTATGTCAATTTGTTTGCTCAACATGCCAACTTGCAGAATTGGGTCACAATTCATCCTATGCTTATTTATACATATATATATATATATTATCGGTTTGAGGACACACAATAGGGTAGAACACCGACTAAGACACTTAAGATGCAAAGCGGTTTTGGCGAAGAGAAAGCCTTGCGGTAGGTCATGGCCTTGATCGTATCCCCTTTCCTGAGCATATGGTGGCTGAGCATATGGTGGCTCTAAAGCGAACATGGCAGATCTATGAAGGCCAGCTTGGAGTCAGACATGCTGAGGTTGAAGAGATGCCAGAGGTCCTCGGACTCCTGACAAAGACACTGTTTGTTTTTTGTTAATGCAGCTCTCGCCCCAGGCTGTCCTCTGGAATGAGGGTGGCAAGGCCCTTGCCATCCTGGCAGGTGGAGCAGTTCGAGTCTGAGAGCGATCAAACAGCTCTGAGTACACTAATGAGCTGCTAAGGTTAAGATTGCACTGAACAAAGAGCCACTTGGGAGGTTTCATGTGAGAGGAGCGTCACCTTTTCTGATCGCGGGCGGGCAGCTTCCATATTGACCTGCAGCACTGCTAGAGCTTGTGCCGCTAATATCCATTCGGCCTGACCTGTCTTTGAGGCGCTCAAGCAGAATGCTCATTCGGTCGGAAGCTGTCATCAATCCAAGTTGGCGGTTTGTCAGACCTTGTCCAGCACACACACTGCTTTGCAGCAGCTAGATGGCTGACTCTGAAACAAATCCATGCCTAGTCCGCAAAAAGCTCGTTGATTCGCTCCTCAGAGGGCTCGTCGAAGCTTCGCGCAACCTGCTCTTTGGCATGAATATGGTTGCAATAACTTTCCGCCCTGCAGCTTGCTCTTCCACCCATGTTGTGTTTAACGCACTGATACGCACCTTTTGCCCTGCTCCTGAATGAAATCTGTGAGTGCGTTCAACACTTAGATGCATGTTCACTGAAAACAGGCTGCCTAGTGGCAACTCATGCTCGGAATCTGCTTCCAAAAAGCATTGTCCAACTTCGTTGTGCATGATCGCTGCCACTCATATTATTGACGCATATTGACGCTACTTGTAGCGCGCGCTGCCTTGGCCTGGGTCGGGCAATCAGAATCAGAATCATCATCATCATCATCATCAGCAGCATCATCAAGAAGGGCCATTCAGAACCGAAACCCCCGCTGCATTGCGCCCGTCTGCGGTCCATGGTGAACACAAGCCGAGACTATAAATAGCATGCCGCAAATCAGAAAGTTGTTTCTGACATTATTCATCACAGGGCACGTAATGATCCACTAGTAGGATTACGAGGAAGATGCCATCAAAATGCACGATGACCTCCAAACTGTCTAAGAAGTGGAACCTCCTTTGCAATGGTGCTTGGAAGGTTCCGCCGGGCCTCAGATGACTCGACAGATGCATCAAGAACAGCACAACCTTTTCATGCGCCCATTCTGGTGCTGTTCACACGCCATCAATTCCTCCTTCATGGTCAAGCTGCTTTCAGAGAGCATTTTCAAGCTGCGGGATGGGCACCGTCAATTCAAAGTTTCGAGCGGAGATATGGGAATCCAAAGCCTTGTGCCCTGCACTGCTAAGCTCACGACCAGAACCCAAGGCGAACTGCCATCCTAGCAATTTCCGTCTCAGGCGTCCATGAGTTTGTCAGCATTTCTCACGTGTGTCCAGCCTGCAAAGCTCGGTACACTAAGCCCTGCCCGTTGCTCCCGCAAAGCCGAAGATGGAAAGCCGCATTGAAGCCCGCAGAGACCTCCTGACCAGACGCTAGCGACTTGACCCTGGCAGTACATGCAAGATTTGGCAGGCTGCATGCCTTGCTAACGCATCTCATGCTTGTGACCCAACCTTCACAACCTTCATTAAACTCATGGCCTCGCGCAGTTGATCCTTCCGAGCCCCGCGTAGACGAGCATTCAGCAGAATGAAGCCCGTCTTGCTATCAACCTGTCCACACACGTCCTTAATTTGTCCCTAAGGTGTTCACAACGCATCTTGTAGAATTAACCCTGTACAACATTGGAAGCAAGCAGATCTCTATTTCCAACATCTGCATGTTTCTGACTGAAAGAAACATGGAAGTCATGCCAAGTCGCATGGTGTGAAGTCACTTCTACTGTGCAGTGTGAATCTTGAAAAAGCATTGTTGGCCGCAGGTATCTGGTTGGGATTGCAACACAAAATACCACAAATGTGTTTCCGGAGATTGTCTTCAAGGGTGCTCGCTCTCGCCTTGTGTGCGTAGCCCCGCTGCTGATATGCTGCTTTGTCTGGGTTTCAGAGTCCGTCTCGGACGCCTTTGTGTGATCTACTGCACGCGCTGACGGAAGCCTACAGGTTGCTCAAACGTGCTGACCTTCGAGCAGCTCATCACAAACATTGATCAGGACAAAGGCCAATCCAAAAAGTTGCTGCCTCTTCAGCGGCACGCGCCACAGCTTCCAGCTGCGGTCTTCGTGGAGCTACGACAACTACAAAGCCGCCACGCATGCCCTGCAGCAGCTGGCATTGCGCAAGCACATAGCTTCAACTTCTCGCTTTGGCCTTCACAGATTCAACGAAGGCATTGCTGATCTCGCCTCCCCAAGAAATTGGTGAATGAAAAACTGCTGCAGCAAGGCCAAAGCCGGCCTTCATCAGAGCTGGAGAAAGCCGTTTTTTGCACGCCACCTCGTGGTAAAAGCACTTTCCCCATCGTGGCTCAGAAGGGGGATAGAAAGCTAGCGACACTGAGCATAGTGCCCTTCGGCATGCACACAATGCGAGCGCTGCCTTGAAATACAAAGAGACTTGGTGATCTTCACGATCAAAGAAAAGCGCTGACGAAGCTACTGACACGAGGGCGTTGGTAACATCAACGCTTCTGCTGCTACAGTGCAGATACTCCAGCCTTGCGTGCAAAACCTTCAAGACCTCAATATAGTGTAGTGACATGTAGTGACATGCTTCGCCTGAACCGAATTAAACCTGGCTGCCAACTACGTCGCCCCAGAGCTTCTTCGCAGTGGCAGCTTGCTTGTTAGTGCGGAAGACAATGCTCAACTTATCTTTGACCACCTGTCCACTGACAAGGGGATCGCAAATTGTGACAAGGGAAGCACGAAATGCACCTTGAACATGGCAAGGAAAATTCGAGCCAGTTCGCGGTCCGCCTGGCGTTCTGTGGAGGAGGCTAGGCTGCTAGACAGAATCACATTCAAGAGGCTGGTCGCTCCTGTAGCACTTGCTCTTTGGATGGCTCTGCGGCAGGCTGGATAAGTGGGTCCTGCTGCAGCACACATCAAGCTGGTCTTTCTTGTTCGGGACTGGCTTCTTAGTTGCTTCCTTTCCAGATGACTAGAGTCGTGTGTCCTGCCTCTACTCAGTACACGAACGACTTATCTGCAAAGAGTCCATAACGTTCTCCAGGCCCAGCCGGAGGCCTGCCTGCCACAGGTCTCCACAGGCATCCACAAGCTAACAAGCTACTGCTACATTGCCATACATTGCCTACGTGGCCTTCTGCAGTGCAACTCTCCCTAATCCGCCGCCGAGCGACTGGCAAATCCACATCAGCTCGGGGCAGACCGGATTTGACCAGAATGCTCATGCCTGTATTTCGATTGCGCTCCAGAGCTGGCATTCCTCTGTTAAAAGTCACAAAAACTGGGCCGACTGCTGGATTTCAGCTGGTCGAGAACCTTCAGAGGAGGGAGCAAGCAGCACAAATGCTGCAACCTTGCTAAACGCTGACCTAGTCAGATCCATGTTTGCACCTCTCTCGTGCTGTTAGGTAGAACAATCTTCTGCGTGTTCCCGAAGAGGCTGTCCCACGGAGCACCTGGCAATCAAACATGTGCGGAGAATACAGGGCCGAAGCGAAGCATCCTGGCTCTAACTCGTAGGTTGGACACTCTGACTTCAGCCTGCTTTTTGTCAGTAGAATACAGTTGGTTGCAGCTTTCCGGCTTGCAACAAATGGAAAACACTCAAAGCTGCAGGCGTCAAAGACCCTCGTCTTTTAAGTATGCGGCCTCATCCTGTGGCTCACGTCACGGGTGACAAGGCAAGAAACCAACACGGCTCTTCAAACCGAAGGGGATGACTCAATGCTCGCCTCCCTTATCTGTTGGCAAATGCCTAAGTTCGGTTCGGATCTGAAAGACCTTGCTAGTGCTCAAAAAGCCTCAGCTCGAAGCACTGTAAGGAACCTATGTGATGGATGTGATGGCTTCCGGCCTGCTTGGCGTCGGAGTCCCCGCCTCGCACAGCGAGCATATCTGCGAACATCTCAAAAAGTCCTACCAAATGTCGCAAGCATCAATCCTCCAGCAGCTTACCCCATAAACTGCTCGAGATCAAAAAGTTGTGCAGCTACTGGAATCAACGGTTCTAGTTGAGCCGGACAGTCAGTACAGCAGGATCTCGTCCGAGTATCAGCTGCACACTTCTTGGACGTGACATGTTGACTCTTCTCTTTCTTGACGATGCTTTTAGCGCTTATTTTCTTGGCAAGTCTTCCAAGATAGGGCCAAGTAGAGGATGGCCAGAAAAATGATGCACGTAGCAGACGTGGAATCAGCTAGATCAGATCTGAAATACTGCAATTACAGCAAAGTGATACACCAAAGACTTGACGGCTCAGTCAAGATAGGACTTGTGACAGCAAATATGATGGCATATGCGAAGTTGAGATATGGGCCAGGGCAGACTGCGCGAGGAACGTATGCATCCCACTCCAATATTGTCCATTGAGAAGTACGGATACCGTTCCGCGAGACCCTTCTGTGCTCTTCTGCGCGTGTTGGGTTTTACCTTCTGCGACAACATTTTTTGAACAAGCTTGCGTGAGCACTTCTGTGGCATGTTTTCGGAGAAATGTGTAGAGAATGCGTCCGCGAAAGAGCTGGGAACTTAAAAGATGCATCGAATGTATGTCCTGGTTAACGCAATGGCACGCCGGAGCTTATGCGGAGGAGATCCTTCTCCGCTCTCACGCGCACAGGTTCGTGCACTTTTGAGTGCGACAGCCCCGGCTTACTTCCGCACTTAGATAAAAAGGCAGTAAGCGCACAAAGAGACAGAAGCTCAATTTCTGTCATGACTTCAAGACTGTAGCGAAAAGCGCTGTGCGCCCATTGCGCCCCTGAATGCCTTCCAGGGCACTTGCTTGACGTCTTCCAACTCGAATGCCTTACGTGCAGAATATTTTGTTCACAGAGTGCATCGGCCCTCGATTCCAAGGCTTCCAAGATGGAATATCACCCAAAAGTTTGCTTATGCTGCAGCAGCGGTTGCCACCTTCTACAGCACAGAGCGCCTGCTTGTGCAGCTAGCAAGCATAGAGCAGTGGCCTCAGCATTCAGCCTCAACAACCTCCAACAGTGAAGACTGTCTGGGCTAAGGAGCGAACATGCCTAGACTGATGGCCTGCATCACAGCGCCGCGGATGCGGGAGGCAAGAGTGCAGTCCTGGCAGGCTGCTACGACTTCAACATTCGATCGGCTTTGCTTTAATCAGTACATGTGCAAATCCACTAATGCACGCTTGCCTGCATGGGAGCTGATGCTGCAACCAAGGGATGGGAACAGCTCCATCGCATTTGTCGCAGGCCCTCTCTTGGCTCATGTCCCGAAATGCCTTCTTTCACGCCACAGAAGCTCAAGAGCTGCTGGGATGTCGGTTTCGGCAGCTGATTCTGAAAAGATTCTGTGGAGGCAATGTTGGATCTGTGCTCTGCTGTCAGCTCTGATGTTGACAGAAGTCTCTCCAAAGCATTTGCAGGTCTCGTCCGTGCAGATGCGCTGCAGGACACAAACTTCGAATGAGTCATTGGCATGCAGATTGCCATATTGCTGTCTACGTGACTGATCGACAACAAGCTGCGCCGAAGGCACATTCATAGCATGGCACAGCTGGAGCCTTCTCGAACTCTTTATGGAGCAACTTCATGGCGCAGTAGACATACGGCCCAAGGCTGGATGCACGTGGACGTGAGTCGGCTGCATCTAAAGCTGTGCTGTGCCACCTGGTTCTTGTCTTCTCTCCCTGGCTCTCCTTTATTGTGGCTGTCGAAGACTGGACTTGTGGCGCTGCATGGTGGGAAAGCGGGCGGAACGACAACACGCGCTGACAGGGACCCAGCTGAGACTGTCGCTGTGAACCAACGCTGTGATGCACAAGTGTTGACGCGCTGGTTGAGTGTGTGCTGTCAGCTATGTCGCAGCTCGGCAAGGCGGAGTGCAGTTGGACCTGCAAAGTCCTACGAATTGCAATTGCGCATGCAAAATCTTGCAGATATGAAATTGAGGTGGGAAGCGCTGCGGGGACCTCAGACACATGCCAGAGTGGACACATTCAGCGATGGTAGTGATGGTTTTGTGGTGTGCCTGAATGTTTTGGTTGCTTCATGTCTTCACATGATGAGCCCAGCCAAATACCAGCAACATGCTCCGGACTCCATCTTCCTTGTTGCCACGCTGTTCCATATCCAAAAATGCGCCTCTCAGGAGCTTGCCCCTGGCGAAGCCAAGCGATCGATTGCTGAAGCACTGCTGAAGCGCACGTTGTTGTGATGAACAAGGCTACCGAGCTGCTCCTAGGCTGTAGCCAAAGCTGGAGTTTGTTTATGCTGAGGTCTTAGCACTGCTTCCTGCAGATTCGCAAGTAATTGCCAGTATGCTTTGCGCTTTTGGGGTAAACCCCTGGAGCATGAAGACCTGCCTGGGAATCGGAGGATTCTTCATCTCGTTCAATAGCATCCTTGTAGATTCGCAAGCACGCTTTGCACTCTTGGGCAGGCTCCAGGAATACAACGACCTGCCTCGAAATCGGAATTCCAGCCCTGGCATGATAAATTTTCTTTTTCCCTAAATGTTCCTGCATGTCCCACTTCAGGATGGAAGCAAGTAGTGCGCTGAAGGAGTTCCTCGCCTTGTTGTGAGTTTCAGCGCTCTGCACTACCTGAAAATGTGTGATGACCGCAAATTCATCAAGAATCTGCTTTAGCATTCCGTCAACCCAGCTGGCCTTGTCCTTGCCGCAGCAGCACTGTCCCACGTTAGGCAGCGCTTTACCCAGGAAGTTGAATTGTTGGGGGCCCTGTTCGGAAGGGGGTTACATGGTTTTGGGCTTGGGTTTTCAGAGCTTCGCCGGGGAGGGTCGAGGGTGACCAACTCTGGGTTTCGATGTCACAGTACAAGGCTTCCAGCAAGGCTTGTAAAGGTGGGCTCGGTTTCAATGCTCACTGTAACGTCTGAATTATGCTGCAGGGCTTGCATAGACGGGATACCTTTCAAAACTCTACGACATCATAACCTAAAATGCATAACTGAAGATGGATGCAATTCTGCCCCTGCTCATTGCATGAGGGCAATCTTGTGGATGATGCTGCAGTTTAAACCATCGATCTATTGTCTGATCCTTCATTGTTTCTCATTTTCAGAGCTTCATACCAGAAATAACACCATGCATCTGTTGTTTTAAATGTTCATCTGGTTTTTCGGCTGAACGTTTCCGGAAATCACGCCTTTTGTGCTGCTATGGGCCTGGCACTTAGCAAGGTTTGCATGCAGATTGAATGGCAGATACCGAGCCAATGCTTCACCAACCTTGCAGACAGACATAGTAATGTCAGGCGGCGTCACGTGAAGGGGTCTCCAGAAATACATGTCGCACAGTCCACTTCTTCCGCATCTGAGCCGGTCTCGTCACACGCATTGATCTCAGCAATCTCGCTTGGCTCATCAGCAAAGCAGTCAGCAGCCTGCTCTGCCAACTGCCTCAGAAGCTGCTTCTGACCTTCAGTGATGGACTCTATGCGCAAGCATAGTCTGGAAACTGACACTCAACATGATTGCTGCAACACATGTTTCACGCATCCATGTCAAGCTCTTCACGTTGAGTTGCCCGGCTGAACGCTCAGTTCCTCGAGGAAGTCTCGAGCTTCATCCAGCGATAACATGGGCATGATGAAACAAAGCTCAGCGGCTTACAAAGCACTGGGAAAACATGCGTAGGTCCACTAGGTCGGTGAGAACTCATTGGCCAGGCAGGGCCACCAGGCAGGGCCAATTCACAAATCGACCATTCATGAATCCCGCCCACGCATGCACGACAATGCTTAAAGAAACGAAGCCAAGAGCTGGAACGACTAGAAATTGCAAGAAAGTACTTCAGGACTAAACCTCGAGAACTGTACAATTCTCACTAAGCCGTGCGGTCCGCTCACCTTCGACCACCTTCCGGGTTCACTGGCAGAGTAGGACAAGGCATGATACAAGTATCTCCCGCTCGTGCTAATTAATGGGAGCCTCCACGCGTAAACCCTTCCTCATGTTTGCCTCCACATGCTCTACGCCGTGACTCTTTCATGCTTATGCTCTACAAATCTCTACTTTCTACCCTTCCCGAGCCTGTCCAACGATCCAGGCTTCTGCGTCTGGGCCATCTGCCTCGGGTGCCTGAAGCGCAGCGATGTACTGCTCTGCCGCCGCTCTTCCTGGCAGCGCAACAAGAAGCCCTCCAGACGTCTCAGCAGAGAAGCCCCTTGTCAATTGGTAGTTGGCATCAACACCACTTTCCAGAGCAGCCAGCCCTTTGATGATTGGCAGCAGCTCAATCTCCAACACTACGCAGCTTTTCTGTACTGCGGCTAAGTTTGAAGCGTGGCCCATCAGACCGAAACCAGTCACATCCGTGGCCCCATGGGCACCATAGCGTGACATCAACATGGCCGCCATGCGATTCAAACGCATCATCCCTGCTTCTGCTTTCTTGACAGCGCGGACTGCCGTGTCAACGTCAATCAGCATGCTTGCCTTCTGCCACTTGAATGGATCGCCGAGCCACAGTGCAAGATTCGCTGCAACTTGACAGCCCAACGGCTTTGTGAGAACCAAAACATCACCCACTTGCAAGTTGTCAGCTCGAACAAGATCACTCTCTGTTACGGTGGTGGTGGCACATCCACCTATAATGGGCCAAGGGTTGAATACCGTCTGACCTCCAGTGACTCGTGTTCCAGCTTCTTTGCAGGCGTCGTTGAAACCTTGAATCATCTTTCGAGTCACAATGTCCCGGTGGCTTTCCTCCATTCTTGTTGAAACCGAGAGGATCATAAGAATTGTATCAACACGATGAGCACCAATGGCGTATAGATCTGAGAGGGTATTTGCACATGCAATGCGACCCTGGCTGTATGGGTCCAGAGAGATTGGGGAAAAAAAGTCAGTGGTGCTCGCCAAATAGATGCACTCTGTCTGCCCTCCACGGGCTCCAACTGGGACAAGCGAAACATCAGGCGAGTCCTCCGTCAGCATTGATCCGTCTCCAACGTTTGTCAGCAGCTCCGTCAGCTTTTCCTGCTTCACCTTGCAACCTCAGCCCTTCCTCTCAGCGAAGCTGGTCAACACGAAGTCCCTGGGCAAACCAAGCGACTCAGGATCAAACAGTTGCCGACGAAACTCTTCACACATGGCTTGCTGCTGTACCGACGGAGGCTTTTGAGCACTTCTCGGTTGGAGATGTTTGGAATGCAAACGAGCAGAAGAACATCTGTCAGATTAGGCTATTGCTTGTTGCAGCAACACTTCCACGGGAGCTCAGCTGAGTCCCCAGCCAATGCGCAGGCAAAGGATGTTTCGAGCATTTTGAGGTCGGACACCGTCGGGAACTCTCAGCACGGCCTCTATGCACCAGCCCGTGTCCGCATGGCCCAGCCAAGGTTCTTTTTCATGGTTTGCTCGATTGCCTGAAGCCGTTGGCATGTACGCTTGGTGGGAGGCTCGCAGCTCGTCTGAGACTCCTGACATAGTTGCTCACAATAAAAGACAATTGCATACGCATGCGCGTATACATTCAAAGCATCGGCAGCAAACAGCATCTAGGGTAGTCAACCCGTGCAGGAGATTCAGGTGTCTTTCAGCGTCAGTCAGGGTACTATTTGGAGGTATGGACATCCCGGGAGCAGGAAGCATTGTGATTCCTGACGCCGATTAATGGGCTCTGGTCTCATACTGTGCCCAGACTATTACTAGTAGCACACCCAAAGTGTAGAATAACGGCCTACTTCACTGCGTTTATGGGCGTTGAATCATTGTTTTACCTGATGTTGATGATTACGCATAGGACTCGCCAGTTGGCCTTGATGGGCCCTGATGCTCCCTGGGCCGTAAGGCCGTAAGAAGGACACTGCGGGGTAGCAGGGCGCTATTTCTAGACTTACCCTTGCCCCAGCCGCAGCTCTGCACATCCAATTTCCACTTCAATTTGGAGACAAGATCTCCTCATGTTGAAATGCGCAACCTGGGAGGTCACAAGACCACTCCCACAGCGCGCAAATGTGAGTCGCCCCTGAAAGCTCAAAAGTCTGAACTGCGATGGACGCACAGCCACTCGGCTTTTGCAAAGGATTTGTCTAAGCTTGGACATGATGCGAACAGGAAACTGGGACTGAGGGCGTGACTACGCGTCTGGCATCATAAATGCTTCGTGAGGCAAGCTAAGCAAGCAACAAGAATCTTGTACTCATGACTTACAGACCCATCTCTCTGAGACCTGATGGTTTTGGCAATAGTTCTAGACTTGCCTTGCACCAACTGGCACTATGGCCTATGGCAGTTCCCAATAAAAACACCGTGCTGCCTTCTGTGCTCGAGGATTCAGCACGGCATTAGTGAGACGGCGCGTCAGTGGCGCAGGCGAAGACTTTTAAATTCCGCTGTTCAATACCACTTGCACATGTTTCCATGAAGATCGTACTGAGCTTTTTCTGCCATACCGACCATGACAATTGAAGCGGAGATATGCCCGCGTCACATGCTCCCCAGAAGCTTTGCTCAGAAGAGCTTCAGCGGACGTCAATGCGACGACTGCATCCAAATTCCATCTTTAAAAACGATGCTCCGCAATGCTCCACATTATTGCCGGCCTTCTTGCTCCCTGCAAACTCTTCGGACACCATCACGTAAATGCAACCACGAGATGGGTGCCCAAACCTTTCACCACAAGAACGATGTGGTGCTTTGGGCCTGAAATGTCGAGCCGGCAACTAGCACGCTTTCAAATGCCAAATGCAGCTGGCTGACCACACAGCCATAGATGGCAAAAAGCAGATTGGTGCTGCGGTGCGCTACCATGCCGCCATGGCAAGGCAGGCATTCCGAACGGATTCATTCCCTTGCACAAAATGGTGAGAAGTTTGAGATCTTTCAGAGAGTCGCGCGAAAAGAAGTTGTGCAGTCACTTCTGCTGCTCGATATGAAAGATAGTAGCCTTGACGCTGACTGCCGAAACAAGCCGCTCGCTCGACTGGAACTCATCAAAAGACGAGTGCTGCAACTTCAGCCGCCCGCCACTGAGCAATGCTGATAAAAAGACTCCGCCAAAGCCCTCACTCACAAATCCCTTTAGGGTGAATCTATCTATAGCGACATGGAGCTTGTCCATCCGATCCCTGTAAATAGGTGTGGGAAACCTGGATCAGGCAAGCACACTTCTGCGTCTTTCGATGTTAGGGGCTGAAGGATGCGAGAAGGGAATTTCGCAGTGTGGTAGATGGCATGTAGCAAGCTGCCTTCCTGGTAGCTACACCTACTCGCTGTAGCAGTGCAGAGGCTTGCATATCAAGACCTGAGAAAGCACGAACAAGTTGCTCCTCTCCCCGTGAGGGCCGTGACGGGCTGGAAGCTTCCATGGTGGGAGCATGGTCCAACCAGTTGGTTGTCACCAAATTTCCCCAGGTTAGAAAAGCATTAAGGCAACAGCAGTGTTCCTGCAACTGCCAGGAAAGCAAACATGTCAGCGTCTCCACGGACAAGAGATATCTTCAAATAGCTCGCACGCTTGCGACTGCACGGGACAGTCTTCAAATGCTGCAGCTCGGCTTGTAGGTCAAACTCTAAATGGCGGCTGCTTCGCAGCTTGCCACTCTGGCCATCACGCCAGAGATCACCTTGGACCGCAAGTCCTCAGTTTTTGTTTGCTGAGCTTGCAGGTAACACTTGAGAAAAACATATTTAATATGCCTCCAATAGCTGCCAGGATGCCTTCATTTTTTCGACCAGCGATGGATAAGCTGAGCACCTTGCCTCTCTGCGTGCAGGTGAAGTCTCCAACCTCAGGACAGAAGAAAGCCGCCAAGAATGCCTGAAATGCCCACCGGGGTGTTCAAAACTGCACCGTAGCAAAGTAATGTTGTGGTAGACATTGCTGAAAGGCACCTTTCACGGGTCATCGTTGAACAATCGACTGAATTACATTGCATGAAAGTCTACGAGTCGTCGGATTTCCAACATAATCCTGCCACGCCGGCACTAATGCATGTACCTGCGTCGGCTTCGGAAGGGGGTTCACTTGTGACTTCTCCCGGGGTTCACTTGTGACTTCTCGAGAGGAGGCTCACTTGTGACTTCTCTCAGGGTTCACTTGCGACTTCTCAAAAACGCGAATATGTGACACGTCTCAGCAAAAATGCTAGGGATCACTTGCGACTTCTCCTTC
>CAJNIZ010023836.1:0-11362 GCA_905231905.1 Symbiodinium pilosum | reverse complement strand
CGGTTTTCCGAAAACGACGACAGTTCTGCGTTTCGCGACCACAAAAAACAAGAAGTCACAAGCGAACCAAATTGAGAAGTCACAAGCGAACCCCGGAAGAAGTCACAAGCGAACCCTCTACCGTCGGCTTCAGGCACACACAAATCTGAGTTTGTGATCAGCTCACTCAAGGAAGCCGCTGCTTCAGACAAGTCACTCCTCGACGTGCATGGTCATTACCACATGCAGGTCTTGAAGGTTCCGGTCTGCCAAGGCCACTGTGAAAGCTTGCTTCATAGCCTTTGTCGCGACCAATTCGCCAGTCTTTCGGCGAAGTACGATTTGTGTGGCAGCAGCTTCACCTGCATCAGCTGAGGTGGTACATTTCCAATAGTGGAGAAAACATGAAAATAATATGGAACATGAAATGGAAACTGGTTGTATGCATCTTCCTGCAGCACTCCACTCTACTTTCAATGCCTGTCTCGGTGGCCATGTTTAGCCGGCTCTCGCACTGGAAGGACAAGCAACTATCGGGCGAGAGCAGGCGCATGAGCTCCTGAAAACATGCCAGCGGAGAACCGATAAAAAGCTTCTTAGGGTTCTATGGGGACAAAATAGGAGTGATGGAAAAATGGTCTTGGGAGTCCTTGCTCTGGAGCTCTGCCCGTGAGTAGCCCACCAACTCTTCGAAACCCTTTGAGATAAAGTCGAAAGAGCCATCCTGGTTGCAGAAACGATGAAAGCACAGATGACTCATCTTGTCAAGATGAGTACACCAACCCAAACATGTTCAGAGTGGCCTGTGGAATGTGGTCATAGGAGGCATGAGCAGCAACTGCATCCTGGCTCTGAGCGATGGCTTCGTCGACCGCTCGGAGAAGGCATCCTCCCCAGCCCAACGCTTATGCAAACATCGGCGAACGAGCGCCCCCTGCATTCTGACGTCCTCTCCACGTCTTGTCCGGGAGGAAGGAGATCTCGTCATCAAAGTCGATGCTGTCCTCGATCACGTCCACTACGGAGACGTCCCCTGCAACCGTGCAACAGCTTCAGCCAATAGGAACGAAACGTCAAAAACCCGTCTGACCCCGCAGGATGATCATGTTGGACTCTCTGCGTTCACAACTGTTCCTGATCCATTCCCATCTATCACAGCGTGTCCAGACCTCCTTCGGGGATTGTGGTCTCTTCGGTCTGAAACCTGCCACCTCAGAAGAGCCAACTTCTGGACGGCGGTATCATGGATGAGAGAGCAAGGGCCTCCACAGCCGTTGGCCTTGTCCTCGTCTAGGAAATCAAGTGGCACTGTACCAAAGATGGATGGGAACCTCAAACCACTTTGCATTGATTGCTACCTCTAGAACAAAGGAATCGATGCAAAAATGGAGTATGAACTCTCAACCACTGCCACGGGTGCATGCATGCCTGTCAAGGACTGAGCTGTGAACAAGGGAAAGGAAGTTCGACCTCCCAGCGTCTGCAGCATGGCAGTTCGTGAACTGCTTTGCGGTTCGAGGACACTGTCCAGCTTCTGATGCTTTGGATTCTGGAGTTTGCTGACTCTTCGAGCCAGCTGAGGGCCCGGGGCGTTTCTTCTGGCAAATCGTTGTTGCGACGGATTTGAATCTGACATCAGTGGGTCACACTTGAGCCGATACTGTGGAAGCGCGTCGGCACACAAACTAGTCTTGATGGAGGAAACCAGGGAGAGCAGCATCAAACTCAGACAGCACTAAGTCTGCCTCACTGTCCAGCTGGAGCAACATGTCCTGGTCCTGCAGCAGATTTTTTTGCGGGACGACAGCAAAACACAAAGCGAAGTCAGCTTCAAAGCCCTTCCTCCGCCAAGGAGGTGTCATACCGTTTCTCCAGCAGATGCACCAGGCCTCAAACGGAAGCGACTGTGCATATGATACTTATTATGGAGACCTCCCAAAAAGGACCACTAATTTTCGGAAACCTACACACCTTTTTGAAGCTGAGCCACGTAGCAGGCAGCTATAGAGCTTTGCAAGCAGCCTCTCCGACAGGTCCTCACCTGACTATGCCCCACCTCTTGCGGAGCAACTGCTTTAGACGCCCAAGCCTTCAGCGCCACCAAGGTCAATTGCTGGCTTGAAGCCGCCTCAAAGGGGTTGCTGTGCCGACACCCGTGCAAGTCGATTCCACTTGGTCAAGAATGGGGTTGAAGGAATAGCATTCTCTCATCCTGTTCGCGATACTCTGCGCTTGAAAGACGCGTCCGTCAGCGAGCTCTGAGAACGCGTCGAACATCTTCAAAGATTCACTTGCGCCCGCGTGGAGGGGACGAAAGCTTTCAAGCAGGGTGCATACCAGCACGTGCATCTTTTCATGAAGCGGCGGAGCGCGAACGGCCTCCGCCTGCCCAAGAACGGCTTCCAACGTGCCCAAAAACCTGCCATTCGGCGTTCCAAACGGCCTCCACGGCACCCGAAAGGGCACCCCGAAACTGCATCGAGACAGACCCCTCTTCACCCCTGTTTTCGAGGCCCACGAGGACACCTCCCGAAAACCCTCCTGCCGTGGGGTCTGGCCCGCGAAACATGGCTAAATTTGACCACTTTTAGGCTTTCCTAACCATTCCTAACCCCCACACCCCCTTAGTACAGATCAGCAAAGCTGGACTCAGGCGAAATCTTGGGAAGCTTTCGTAACAAGAAAGTGTCGGAATCCGAAAAAAGGTTAAGGTATGTTAATGTCTTTTTTGCTTTCGGGATTTCTGAAGGATAGTGTGCTTTGCACTGCATGGTATGCGTGGGTGATGCAATGTTAGGAAACGTGCGGAAAGCCATGCGGTCCTGTTCGCTCCTCCCGGTACTTTGTGAACTCGGCCTCGGTCATGCAAATGACCTGCAGTCAGCGCAGTTGATTCATCTGGGTGTGTGTGCAACTTTCGCAAGCTGGCTTCAGATTTTCTCTTCATGTTCTGCTTTCGGGACTCTACAGAATGAAAGGACCGCGCCAATAGCATCGTGGCCAGGTCGTCAGGGAGGATGTCCGAAGGCGAAAGGCAAAAGGAACCGCTGCCAATGCCCAGGTCCTCAAAGGTGTCTGGACCCCTCAATCTAGCATAGCCATGCATAGCCACTAGGATCATCCTCACCTGTCCTGCAACAAAGACAGCCGTGGGCACAAGAAAGCCTCGAAGCCACTGACGATCACAGATCAGGCTGTCAATGTTTTGTGCCAGCGAAGCTGGCTGCTAAGATCATATATCTCCAAACAAGCGCCAAAAACGGGAAAATTTGCAATCGATTAGCGAAAAGCTTGTCAGGCTGCAGGCCAGCTGAGAAATTCCGTTACGCACAGATAACCATGAAACAAGTAGTTTCCCAAGACATCCGAACTCGAGATGTGAAACGAGTTTGGCATGTGTTTGCTACTAAGTTGTGAGGATCTCTCTTTTGCTTGAAAACTTATTGCGTGGAGGGCAAGCAGAACCTGTGAAACACATCTGAATCTCTTGGTTGATGCCTTGGACTTTCCGACGGCTGTCGCTTCGATCTGGCAATGAAAAAGGTTCTGCAAGGAGACCCCCGCCTCATCATCTTGATCATCCTGATCATCATCCTTTCAGGAGCCAGAATCACAGAGATCCCAGCCACAAACAGAAGCATGGTGAAACACCCTCTGGGCACACACGTTGAAAGTTGCGTTGCAGAGTTGCCTTGCACAGACGCAGATGCTCTAGTGCTGCACTCACCTGGCACTATTTTGCAAGCAAACAATGCGACAATGTCGCTCATGACCGGGTATGACCGGGTGTAACCCATTGACAGGTCACGTGTAGCCTGCGAACCCTAATTATGAGACAAGGGCTTCCCTGCTGGTAGATAGTACGAGTCTGATCATGATTTGGTGGAGCACGGTGTATCCCCCAAATCAGTGATGCCAAGCCACTACATCAGCGGGCGTAACCAAGAGGTCATCACAGGGTCGTGAGATGTCCAGGAACCCCCCATTCAGAAGCCATTGTGTGTTGCCCTGACACAGCAGCTGCTTGCGCGCGAAACACTGATCAAGCCGTTGTCAGTCCTGCATGCCGTAGCAGTTCATGATCTCCTCACCAGTGTGGATATCGCGCTCTGCATGAAATTGTAGCTGCTCGCCACCTCTCTCAGGACCACTGTGGAGCATGCAACGCTCAGCGGTAAGTTGTTCAACTTGCTGGAATTGTCCAGTGGATGCCTAGAATGGGTTAAGTGCAACGCTTCCGTGCAAGAATTGCGATCTAGGACGGATGGGAAGAAGAAAATAAACATCTGAAATGATGCCAAGCCTCAATCTCGCATGCGCGTATGTGGTGCAGCACTGGAGTGGTTTAAGGCCTCAGCTTGGGACCACTTGCTAGCAGCTGCTACATGTAGCAAGCAAAGCACAAATTGCAGGCCCATAGAAGCTCAAAAAGCTTGCGTGCTTGAAAAAGTTGCATCTTTCGTTGTGGAACATGGTGGACTCTCAGCCAAGTTTCGTCGGCCAGGGGTGCAAGGATGACTCCAGCAACTGACGAGTCAAACGCTCGCGATGCCACTACAGAAGCAGCCCAGCGTAGTCTTGGTGAAAGAAGACCAAGGTGATCAAGCACACGCAAAGCGCAACTCGAGGCAAAGCTTAGACAACGGCTGCTCCAGGGAGGGCAAGTCGGGAAAGATATCCAGCTGCTCGCAGCAGGATCGCATGGCCCGCAAGTCCTGGGTGAACATGGCTGTTCTGTCGGGAAGGTCGGCAAAACTCAAGCATCTTGATTCGTCCTTGTCGCTGGCAATGTGCGCTCCTTGAAGAAGTGTGTCCACTGACGTGCCCCTCAAGAATTGCTTCTCCTGCATTGTAGGTCATCGCCTCTCCACAATTCAAACACAAGGCAACTTGCAGCCTCTTCTGTGTACCAGAGCGGTAGGCTTGGAAAGTCTTGTGGAAGCGTCCCTGCCGCTGCAGGCATACCAGTCATGTGTCTTGAGCCTAAGATAAACATGAATTCATCGAAGACACGGATGTATGGTAGCCAACCTTGGTGATTTCGAGTTACTAAATAGTAGCTTCAGTGATTCAGGCAGTGTTCATCCACTGGTCACACATAAGAAATTCAAGCCTCGCAGAGCGCTGCAAGATAGCTTTTGCATCATTTCCATGCTTTTACTCATGCCATCTCATGCCTTTAATCTTAGCCGACAGGACAAGCTGGAAATGGTTTCGGGATTTGATTCACGGCTTGGGCCTTGCAGATGAGATGTCTAGGGTTGACGTGCACAACTTTGGATTCAGGCGCCGGTTTAAAATGCCGGCTCACATCTGGGGAAGTGGATACCGACAGTCTTTCACAGTCTCGAAGGCAGGTCGAGCTGTTGACTCAGGCAAGGATTTCCGATAGACAATCCTATCCTCAAAGCGCCCTGCTGGCATGAGACGGCCAACTCGCTAAACGAGGCTCACTGGCAGGCAACTTGTACAAGCGAACTCTGCAAACGCGCAGCTGCATTCCGGATCTACTGTGCTGTCGGAGCCAGGTGGCTGGACTCCTCGCCTCTTGCCAGAGCCTGACATGCAAGCAAGCTTTTGCCGGCAAGAGTTGGAGTGCGAGCTATGGAGCTCCTCGTGCAGCAGCTGCAGCATGAGCTTCTGCTGCTCCTTGACACGGCAAATGCAACGTACCAACAGAGGCAAAGCCAAACCCAGGGTTTATAGCATAGCAGTCAGTGAAGGAGTATTAAGGCACGCCTCATGTGCCGCATGTAGCAGCAAAGTCGAGTGACGCACATCAAGCAAAAAATACTCTGGACTTGAACATCTCTGAGCACGTGGCATCCATGACAAACCTGTCAGGCTCACCCTCCTGAGCATCATGTCAAAGGGCTCCTCTAAAGGTCGCTTCTGCCAGGACTTCGATATTGAGGGAAGTAGCACTTCACAGCTGTAAATTAGCATGGATTTTCTCACACCAAGTCGCACAGCCGAGCGAGATGTTGGCGATCAGCGGCCTGCATATAGAAGCATGTGATCTCTGCATATGCCACTTCATAGCTCAGCTCCAAGCCTCAAGCAGGCGCTCAAAGGAAGCTCGAGCCTGAGCATTGCTCTGATGATGTATGGTGAAAATGTCAGTTTAGGGTGTTTCAGGCGGTGTGACCGCGCAACGTTACTTTAGGGCTTTCACCTAAAGGCGGCGAGGCCACACAATGTAAGTGTAGGGGTTTTCATAGGGCTTCCACTTAATTGGGGCTAATGATGAGGAATTGGACTGCCCCGCTTTGAGACGCGCGCGGTGCTAAATTTCCCCTATGTGATCACAACTTGACGTTCAATCCAGATCAGCTAGCATCAATGCTGGCAGTGCTGGCAAAGATTGCTCCAGATGCATGGCAAGAGAATCACAAGAATCCAATGATATCTTTCCACCAGCAGTACATGCTTTTTGGCAGTTCACTTCAATAGTCTTTGAACCTGAGGAATGTCCTCAGGATTGACCCAGCGAGACCAGCTGTGGGCAGCTGCGGCAATTTCGCTTCCAACTGCCACTTTACAGGCTGCAGCAGAATTACAGCATCACAGCCCTGGAAATTCCGTCAGGTGTCAGCACACGAACAAGTCACCTGCCTTCCGCAACAAGCATCACCTAACTCCAACACAATGAGCTGCCTGAAGGTCACACATCTCACATCAGATAGCAATTGGCTGACACATGACCGGATCGTCTTAAACACGCAGTGATGTTGAAAGCTAGAAAACTATGGCTGCAGCAGGCGGCAGCGAAAGTGGCGGGCAGCATCTTACGAAGGCGGATGCTTAAGAACCTCTCAGTCCTGAAATGCGGCAAGCCAGACAAGGTATAAAGAGAGCATGACGGACAGATCGTTCAACAGCGCAGGCGCAAGAACTTCCACGCAAGCCCTGAAATGAAAGTTCAGCAAGGTTGTTTTTGGCTAGATGCACCTCATCTGAACCACATCTGTGCGCAAAGGGAGGGCTCCGCGTAAATTCCAACGCGCAGTCCTCGTCAGAGTCCGGCGGTGAGCAAGCCCGTGCTTTTCCAGACTTGGTGTCCAGGAGCTCCCAACCTCGCTACGATCAACGCAGGCATTTTCTGGCAAACGAAGCGACCCATCGACCTTCCCCCAGCAGGTACACAGAAAAAGTAGTTGGGTGTGTAATTACGTCTAGGACAGAACAGCTTTCAAGAGCACGTCCAAAGCCAAGCCAAGCCGAGCAGCTACCGTCCTCTTTTTGCTGTTTGCAGAACCGGCCTCTGGTGGCCTTCGGAGCTCCCGCGCTGGAAGCTTTTTCTGCTTTTGCCTCAGGATTTGCAAGCCATGCAATTTTCCCACATCGTGCAAATCTGTCGTCTCTCTGCTTTTGCCAGCCTCTCTCTGGACCATTACATCGTGGTCAGACAGGGCGTAAACGAGCTGTCCAATGTCGAGCTTGACTTGATACGGGGCCCCGGGAAAACTCCGCGGCCAACAAGGTTCCTGATGTCATGCGCGTTTCCCGTCCACATCCGTGTTCAAAATCGCCAGCTGGTAAAGGGTGCTGAGCATACAAGACAGTTTTACTTGCTCATGCAGTTGAGCGTCTCGATACCAGAGAGCGACAATCACTCCCTCTTCCCAGGCTGTCTTACCTCCTGGCGCCTGGCTGAGGCTTTGAGGCTGTACATGCTTGGGATGCGTTGCTCATCAGCGTCCATGACAGCAGCCACAGCAGCCGTTGCTGCCTCCACTCGACACCTAACGCGGTCGCCCTCAAGGAAGCGCAGAGGGACCTCTGGCCTGGCTTCTCCTTCTCTGAAAAGTGTTTCTGAACAAGATTCTGCTGAAGACTTAGGTTCCAAACAGGATTGACAAAGGCTTTGACAAACAGCTTCGCTCCCCTCTCCTGTGATGCCAGTGGCGCTCACCTTGAGGCATCGAGCGCCTGAGTCATCAGCCTCGGAGTGACATGTCGCAACGCATCGCAACGCAGTAGCTTTCAGAGTAGCTTTCAGAATCAGCACTGGAAAAGATTCCAAAAGATTCTCGCAGTCTCAAGAGGCCATGTCTGGCGCCAGCTCAATGAGCGCAGGCAGAAGGGCCAAAAGCGACGCTGGGTTTGGCTTTACGCCATGTTGGACAGCGATGTTCTCATAATCCGAGGCCCAGTCCTGAGCACTACCGAGCAACAGTCTCACCGGAGTGCAGAACAGTTTTACTTCCAACTTGCCACCTTGACTGCCCAACTATCGCATCTGGCTGCTGACGTGTGAATGGCTTCTGCAATGTGCACATGAGCAGCCAAAGCAGATGAGGCTCCAGGGGTGTGAGCTTGAAGCCGTCACGTTGGCAGACAACTCGTGGATCCTTCTCGAGTACCATTCGGCATATGGTGATCATCTCCTCGTAGCTGGAGTACGGATTCAGAACCATCCTCACATCAGGGCCTATGTTGGCTGCGCAAGCTTCTCCTACAGAGGACTTGCGACAAGAGTCAGCAACAGAGCAGATGCCCCATTTTGCGAGATGGAAGGAGTGGCACCAGCCGCCAGGTACTGCTGCACAACCGAGGCTTGCAAACCTCGTTTCGCCTGCTTTTGCATTCTTTGCATATTTCCAACTGCGCACCAGACCCCCAACAGTTTCCCACCTACCTCCGATTCATTCCGCAGCTTCAGAAAATGCCTGCCTCGTAGGCGCTCTGTTCCAAGTACTTCAGGAACATCTCTGACGCCCATGCGCCGGCAGTAGCCTCTCGGCCGACTCGCCTCTCGAGCTCGGCAAGGACCTGGAAAATCATCAGAGGTGTCCTTTTTGAAAAATCATTGTGGCTGCACTTCCGCTCAATTCATGGTGTCCTTTGCATACAGACCATAGGGCACTCTATGATTTACCTCAACAGTCATGATGGGAAATAAGCTGGCGGTGGCCTGATAGCTGGGTAATTGATTTGTCGTGGCTCTGGCGGATAGGACCCACATGTGCATCCCGCTTCTCCCCGTTTCGGACATTCCCTGAAGGGTCGATTTGTTTAAGCCAGACATTGGAAGGTTGGTCCAGGAGCATCACGAGCCCGCAAGGGCCAACCTGTCACCACCCACACAATCACTACTGAAGCTGTGAGCATGTGCATCCAAGAACTATCATCACCATCAGTATCACTATCACCAGCATGACGGACAGCACAAAACTACGCAAGCAACATGAAAGCTGCGAAAGACCTAATGCTACGACGCTGCGACAGAGAGTCAGTTCAGGCAAATGCGCCGAAAGAAGGTTACTGCCCCTCAATTGTCGAGAGAGGGTGCCAAGCGGGCTGCCAATACATGGTCATGGAGAATTTACGATAGTAGGAAGGCGTAGTATGTTTTAACTGGAGTGATATGATCGAAGCTCGGGCTGGTCAACATGTTGTTCGCAATTTCAACTAGACTATCAGATTATCACGGTACATGTTGCAGGACACTCTGGATGTCTGCAAATCAACTGCTTTCACAGTGGCAGGTTGACAAGTCAAAAAAAGCATATACATATACATATTACATATACATATATATATATAATATCAACCTGGGCCCCAGCCTGGTTCTGCCCACCCTGTGGAACATGATTTCGAAGCCAACTGCAAAGGGCTTGTAGCTCAGAATTTCCAAGCTCCTCAAAACATGCGTTGTCTCGCAAGCCAACATGCCGCACACACTGGCGCACACTCAGCAATTGATTTGCGGCCGCTGAAAACCAGACGATGCAAAGCTTAACGCAGGAACCCGGTCCAGGTCACATTGACTAGCTCAACTGTCCTGCTTTGGACAATTGATGAGCGCGCGCACGACGGCAAAGTGTGCCTCAGGGTTCATGGCAACGTTTAGGACTCATCGTGTGATGCTCAGGCAGGCCCAGTCCTGCAATGCTTCTTGATCAGGCTCCTCATCTTGCGTAGCCAAGCTGAGAACAGCCTGTAGCGCTGTGTCCCCATCTGTGTCCTTCACCTGTCTGATGCTTGTCACGGCAGATGTTTTCTCTGTTGCGGCGGCAATGCCAATGCAATGAACGCAGCTTTTCCATCCAGAAGGTTTGCGAAACAGCAACAACTGTCACTCACATGCTGCAACCTATGGCACCAGACACTGCTCGACAGGCTCAAAGAAACCATGGGCACCAGAAGGCGCAGGGCTTCCCAAAAAACACGCAAAAGGCTCAAACCACTTCCTTCTCTGATGGGGTCTGGCCCTCAACCCCAACCGATTGGGCCATAATCTAGCATCGCCAGACCACAAGGCTTGCCACCCCCACAACAATGATCGAAACTCTGTCACGATGAGCTTTCATGACAACAGTTCCGACTTTTGCTCTGGGACTCTACCGTATCTAAGAAAACTTTCCACACAATCATTTCTGGCAGTAGCAAATCAGGCCTGCGGATCCGCGCCATGTTCAAGCAGCTTCGTCACAGCAGAGAAAAGCCTGAGGGTTGGGAGCTTGTCTTGTTTGAGTATCCTGAAGCTCCTTCCGCGTAAGAGTACATCAGGCTGACTACCATGACCACCGGAAAGTGCATTGACCAGCCCAAGCAGCTCAGCGGGTTCCGTGGCTTCATTCATGCAGGCACAGTGTAGCGGAGGCATGTCATCATCAACGCCGCACGACCAGTCAAAGCTGCCAAGCCTGTGTTCAACCACGTGTCACGTCTGTCATGTTGTGATGGCTCTTGCTATCACTCTGCATAGCTTCATGCAGTTACAAATTGCTCACAGGCAAGAAACACCATTAAGACAGCTTAGCTTAGTAAGGGTATTGCGGCGGTTTCATACGATGCCTGGGATTCTTGTGGCATAAGAAACGTTGCTTCCTAGTGAAGATACTGTGACTATCTCAGCTACATTCTCACGGGACAAATCGAGTTAAATGCATTACTTGCACATAGCAAGAACACTACTCCTGAGTGCCATATGGCCCGAAAGGGACAGTTAGACGTGGACAAGCAGCAGTCATGTCATGCCAGCTGCGACCTAGCCACGGAATTTGCGAGAGCCATCTGTTGATTGCTTCGGTCTCTAGCGGTGTATCTTGAATGTATGCTGCCTCAGCTGCGAAGGAGCTCCTTCTGAAGCAGGCAGCAAACAGCCAGCTAACATGTTGACCATCGGCTTGATTGGATCAATCTCTATATTCCATGGATGCTAAACACAGACAAGCAAGGAAACTGCTTGCAGAGCGAAGAGTGGCCGAGTGGCTTGCAGGTATTCTGCCAGCTCTGCGGCAGCACTCTTGGCCAACGAGACATCCATGCTAAAGACCAATGGTACGCGGAGAGAGGCAGCATATGCCGTATGTGCAACCCCTATGTATCCGCCGACCCCGAAGCGGGGGTCGGCGTCAGTGAAGACCCATTGCCC
>CAJNIZ010023825.1:62274-81762 GCA_905231905.1 Symbiodinium pilosum | reverse complement strand
TCGTTTTTTTTTTTTTTTTGCATTTATTTTACGAGGAGTTGTGGCAGAACCTCAGGACGCAGATGCCCCTGTATGGGGCCAGCCCAGTACATGCACCGGATCTGCCAAGAGGACGGACGGCACTGTGGCTTGTCGCCTTTGCTGCGATGCATCCCAAGAACAAGCTGTCAGATAGTGGTGTAGAGGCTGCAGCACATAGAGTGATGTTTCATAAAGCCACTGCAAGCACAAGTCGCTGCAAGCACAGGGCAGTCCGTGATTTCCGTCTATTTGGGCCACGACTCGAGCAGCTTTGAAGCATGTGATGGGTGTTTAGACTTGGTTTCCGTTTTTCCAAAACCTGTGCTCTACTTACGCGAAGACATGCACACGTTTCCATCCGATACTTCTGGCACCAAGCATACTTCTTGGCTGCACTCTGGGCTTGGTATCCAAGCCAAGGAATAATTGTCGAGAAAAGTGGTAGGAAGTGTCGCGTAGGCCCGGGCAGTGCAGCAGAAGAATTCTTGGGCTGAGGTATCGCTGTCAGTCAAAACGGCCGCATACAGTGTGCTTTGGCAGCAGGACTGTTTTGCAGCTCGTGGATTTTTTCCAATAAGCTTGTCTTTGCATGTGTGGGCTGTTCGCATCCCAGGCGTCCTCGAGTTGGAGCGACTCTTTAACGTTAGGTATTTTCGTCCCAACATCCGCTTGGAAACCCAAGAATACCAGAACGAGTGGTACAGGGCAATGCGAGCAGTTGAGAGAGACTGCGAATGTGAAGATGGTCAGAAGCCCGCGCACTTCACAGATGGCATCATCGTGTTTGCAGGTGATTTCGAATGCTACCAGCTGTTTATGCGCGGTATGGTTGGCATGATTTTCAATGTGGAGCGGTGGCACATGGTCGACCACCATGAAGCACACGCAAATTTGGGCTATTATGCATCCCCATTTTTCTTAACTCCCAGGACAACTCTTGTTGTGTCGTATGACACAGCTGGCAATGATGGATCGTTCAACGTCTATGTGGCATCGCGTGGCAAGTTGCAACGAATTGCGCAATTAGGATACTCTCTTGGCAATGCGTATGACTTGGCGGGTACGCTGCTGCCTGAAGTGACGGGCCATCCATTAGAGGATTTCGTGAACTGCAGCGACCCCGACGTCCTGAATATGTCGTCTGGCATGAAGCTGGTACGCATCGGTGCCTACCACGAGACCGCGTCGCAGAAGCTGAGTTGGGCGGGGAAACTAATGGGCTATGCTGCCATCGGTGCTGCAAGGGATGACCTGCGGGAGTCTGTGCGGTTTATGTTCGAGGAATGCCGAGCTGCTGTCCCAGGTAACGCTGCTGTGCCCGCGAACCTCGTGCGGACTGCTTGCGAATCTGTGGAAGGTCAGAGGGCTGTGGCTGCAACCTTGCAGTCCGAGTTCGAGCACTTCCTGCAAACGCGGCTGGAGGCATTCCTCCGATTTTTGGGGTGCCTAGGCGAAGCATGGCACAGCAAGTAGCTGGTTCTACTCCGTAGGAGTGCTACGTTGTCTACTTGTGGGTCCTTTTCGTTCAGGCCTGGCAAGGTGGACAGCGTTGTTCTCACTGGCGGATGCGCACTCAACGTGCTGACGAACCAGTTCGTGTACGACTCACTCTCCTCGGGCAAGTCCGGCCCTTCGTCTGACATGTTTCAAGCCTGCACCCAAAGTCTCAACCTGGCGGGCCCTCCTTTCTTTGAAGTGGGATAGGCAGGTTTCTGAGAGGCCAAGGAGGCGGGATGAAGGTACAGTAGCCAGTCATCTCACCTCTTCCACAGACTTTCCAGCTTGGAGACCCGGCACCCAAAGTTGCTTCCCCAGGCCAGTGCAGAATGAAACACGCCCTTGCTCTCCATGAAGCTTGCTTCGTCACAGTCTTGATCATGCCTGGTTGAAACCAGTGCTATATCTCCACAGGAGGTGTGAAAGACCGTGATCCTGACTTCTTTGTACCAATGGCGCCGAATGACAGTGGTCCCTTGGAGCATCTTAGAGTCTTGTGTCGGGCAAGCATCAGAAATGCCAACGAGATCTTGGCTTCCACAAATATTTTGTAGAACTGTTGAAAAGCATGCAGCTCCTTGACGGCATGGGAACGCCTCCAATCAACGATATTGTTGATTTGCACGATGACCGCGGCCCAGCGCCTGAACAATCCTTGCCCACTTTGATCAGCACAAAGCATACCTCAGCAGCCCAAGCGTTTCGCATTGTGATCGTGTGCTTTGAGATACCGGTCTTTGAACACTTTGCGTTAGAACCTCTGTGGCTTTGTGAACGGCGCCCGGAAATCGCAAGATGCTAGCCTAAACCCCCTAAGCACCCAGAAGACCTGAAATCCTTCAATGTGAAGCCAGTCGGAAAGCTACAAATCTACCTTGCTCCCACATCCCTCTCCCAGGGCTGACTGTGGGTGGTATCTGGGCTCTGTTCCCTCCGCACAGCCAGCAGCGCTTGCAGCATCTAAGTTGCAAAGGATGGCAGGCAGCAAATAGTCGCAATGAGGGTCTTGGTATGGCAGCTATATAGCCACCATCTCATCCTTGTCCTCGCATGATGAGGGCAGGGCTTTTCAACAGATGTACAGCGGGGAATCCTCTTTCAATGTTTTAAAGTAGTTTTTCTGGCTCAGGGCTTCTGGAATCTGAGTTTTATGGTGTGTATGCCTTCATGGACAACTTGCAGTGTTGACTATGCAACGTTGGGCGCTTGGAAGAGAGGAGAGTTGAATGTGCTAGGCCTTGTGGCTTCTTGGCTTTTGCTTCTTAGTTTCTCGGTTGTTTGGCTTATGGGGCTTCTCGTGTTTTCCCTCTTCCTGCCTGATGTATTTTTGTCATTGTGGAAGTGTGGTTCGCGAAGCTGATTATCAGTGAAGCATTCTCACGTTTTTCGGCTCCATGGACTCAAATCCAGCTCTCGCGTGAGGCGCTTCAAATTTTGGCTCCCAACATTGGGAGAGTGGATGAAAAACACATAAGTAGGCATCAAAGAAAAACCAGGCATCAAAAAGCAACAGCAAATTCACAAAATTCTTCATTTTCAGTAAAACTCAATAGCTGTGCCCTGAGCAGTAGGGACAACAAAAACACAAAGGATCCAACGAAAACAAACTATTTGATTTTGTTGTGAAACTCACTAGTTGTAGCCCCCCGAGCCGGAGAAAGAAAGCAAGAAACAACAGAGAAATGCAGAATAAGCGTGATTAGCATCTACTTCGCGGTTGACTTTGACTGCGCATCCCGGAACTGCCCTGAAGTTTCATGCTGACCTTTCGTGACAACCCGGACTAGAGAGGCCATAAGGCCGGAGGGCAACCGTCACTCCATTAAGCCAAAGCCAAAGCCAAGGAGAGAAACAACGGAAGAAAGAAAGAGTGAAAGAAAAAGAGAGAGACAGAAAGAACGAAATAACGACATAAAGAGAGAACAATCAAGAAATAAAGAAGGAGAGAAAGCAATATAGAGAGAAAGACATACTGATAAAAAAATAAAGATTTTCATCATTCCTTAATAGTTTTCATAAAGTTTCATAGTTTTTCATCATTCTCATCATGTTTGATCATGTTCATCTTCTTCTCATCATGAATCACATCACATTGTCAGATCAAAAGCGGCGGAAGCACGCATATGTTCTAATCTTTGTGCAGGTTTTGCAATTTGGTGGGGGGGCTAAGCGCAACCCACCCGCTGTTATTTTACACAGCGTGTTCGCGCAAGCACGTGTCATCATCTTCCTTTTTCTCACCATAATGTTTCATGAGCTTTCTCTTTATTCATTCATCATTTGTATTGTTGTTCTTTCTCACCTTTTTCTCATTTGTCATATTTTAAAAGAATTATTCATAGGTTTTCATGATTTTCCATTGTTTCTCATGATGTTTCGTGATTCTTGATGTTTTGTGGTAGTTTTCATAATGCTTCATATTTTTTGAGTATGCTTCATTACCTTTTCTTTGCTTTTTCCATTGTTTTTTTAATCATTGTCTCTGGTTTTGCATCATTTTGCATTGTATCCATCATTTTCATGATTTTTCATCATTTGCATGATGTTCCATCATGATCATAATTAACAGCCACAGAATTCTTTTTTTACTTTTTTTTGATTTTCACAGTTTTCCATAATGTTGCACATTTTTCCTTATTATTAAATACGTTTTAATGCTTTGCCATCATTTTCAGAATTTTCAGCGTTTTTCATGGCTGTGCAATTTTCATGGTGTTCATGATTTTCCACGATTTTTCTTAACTATCATGATTTTCAATCATTTTCGCTAATATTCATTGTTTGTCATGGTTTCTCATACGTTTTCATGATTTTCCATTATGTTGCATCCTTTTTCATTGCCGTTTTTATTGGTTTTCATGAATTTTCATGTTTTTGATCATACTTCATAATTTTCAGCATGTTTTAATTCTGTTTTCATGTTTTCTATCAGTTTCATGATTTCTCAGCATTTTTCACTACTTTTGACCATGTGTCATCACTTAATATATTTTACTTCTTGTGTTTTGTTTTCCGCGATTCTTGATCATGCTTCATGATGTTTATCATTTTGCGTCATTTTTAACATGTTTCAATATTCTTATGACGTAATCATGTTCATCATCTCCATCACTTCTCAGAATTTTTCATCATGTTTCATCAACTCTCATCATGTTTCACATTTTTCATTATTTCCATGGTCTTGCATCATGTTTCGCCAGGTTCATGGTTTTCATGATTTTTATGTTCCGTTGTTTCTCATGGTTCTGCAACATTTGCAACATTTTTCACCAGTTTTCACGGGTTTACGTCAAACTTCATTTTTTCGTCATTTTCATGAGTGTCCTACCACGTTTTGTTTTGTTTTGTTTGATCCCCGAAATTAGCTTCTTTCTTGTACGCCAGCTACTTTTTTTTTTTTGATGCCTGTTTGTTTTTTGATCCTCCACCCAAACATTCTGTCTAAAATCGAGCTCTTAGATGCAGCATCCTCGCATCTTGGGCCTGGAGGGAGAAGCTCCAAGCCACTAGCCAAGCACCAAAAAGAAATTCGCCATTCACTGGAATTTCTCATCTATTACAGAAGAGCCGCCGGGGCATGAAAGACCAAAGCAACAGAGTGAGACGTACGAGCAGCGTGGGCCTGTCTAAAAAGACAAAGCAAGTGATAGCAAGTTTATATCAGTTTCCTCTCGAACACGGTTCAATGCAGTATCTCCGATGATGACAGATACTCTGAGTCTCTGGAAAGGGCCTGGCCAGTGACAAAGGATCACTACTCTTTGGTAATGACGTGGCGAAATTTGTTGAGGCTGCGGCATTGTCAAGAGAAGTGTTTGTCTATCAGCAGTCTTGGTGCAGGCTGTCCTTTGCAGACAGCATTAGTTGCTTTTCCAGGAATGCAAGGACCTGTGAGACAGGACTCTCCCCTTCTGGAAAGCTTCCCAAGTGCGTCTCCAGATCTTGGATCCTAGATCAGCCAGCACTTGGCTGTCCTTGATGATCGCCGTCCAGCACCTAAAAGAAATCCAGGTATCTGGGCTTTCCTCTCTGGGATCGCCAAGTACTGGCGGAGCAGGGGCGCCTGCGAGGGGCCAGGCTTGGGTTCAAAACAGTCCATAAGTAAATCGGGTGTAGGTTTTACCAGTACGATCTGTGGTCTCTGCTCGTATTAGGTAGTGACGGAGGACGCATTCTTTTTTTTTTGCTTTAGCTGTGCAACTGCTTGACATTCGCAGGCGTTGTTCTGCTCACTTGCCAAGCATGACAGCTTTTAATTAGTCCTGATCCTGCAGGGTGTTCACACAGCAAGTCTTCTCAGGCCAGCCTGTAGTTGCAGAGTCGCACTGCAGCGGATGCGCACACAAAGAATGCTGGATGCATGGCATGACCGAACGTGTAGTGATCCCAAGAGTTAGGAAGCGCCATGGTTCGAGATCCCGAGGTGGCCGTATGTTGTATGTACATGTGCTGCGGCTGGTGCATGGGCTGCATTTGCATCTTGGGCATGATCTATGCCTGGCCAAAACAGGCATCGTTCTGGGAGCTTGTCTTGATCGTGATGCTCAGCATTATGGGTTGTTTCTGCATTACTTTCAGACTGCTCCTATGCTGCGTAAACGATCGTGTGCAAGATGAGCCTGAGCTGGAAAGAGCACCGGATAGGGGCAAACAAGTATGGTGTCCCGTAGTCTTTGGCTCGGTGACAGAGGAGGCGGAACCAGACTTTCAGCTCGTGCGAGTCAAGAAATCCAAGTCAAGCCGCCCAGTCAAGAAGGTATTGGGAAAGGTTTCGGTGAAAGATTCAAATCCGATCATCCCCCAGGAGACTTGCATATGTTGCATGGAGGATTTCTTGTCAGCAGATGTCGTAGCACGTCTTCCCTGCGGACATATCTTTCATGAAAAGTGCATCATGCATTGGTTCCTGATCCGTGACTCTTCCCTGTGCCCCATGTGCCGATCACAATCAGCATCAGCGGCCCACAACGTAGACGAGCTAACGCTTGAGGACATACCATGAACTCGATCAAAGCCATCGCATGACTCGTCCTCCAGTTCCTTCACTTGCAGCATTTGCGGCATGGATGTGGCTGTTGGGCGAGCAGCTCTTGTTGTCGCCTTATGGTCATTGCCTGATGCCAAGCCGCCATGGAAGCTTCACGCCTTCGTAGGGTACCCCTTTGCCTGTCTGCTGATGGCGAAGCCATCTACTTCCAGACTAGCTGATACTGTCAGTGTTTAACTGTTCCAGCTTTTCAATCCATCATTTGCACCATTGCGCGTGGACGGAGTCAGTACGGAGACCATCAGTGAATGCTGATCTCCTGGCAGATCTTGGCAGGATCAATCTAGGCACATCTTAACAATCTTTACGCGTACTGCTCCGCCCTAGGCTGAAACAAGACGCGGGTACCTTTCGTGCCAGTCCAGGAAATTGCTGAGATTCTAGTCCTGCTCTGCTTAACGCTGTCAGGGCCGGAGTCGAGAGCTCTTCCAGATTCCAGACTTCTTCTTGAGCTCGGGGGAGTAGGGAAGTGAGGTGGTGAGTGCTGACTGAAGCTGACACTGGTTATGTTGTACAGGCCCTCTCTTTCCCTTCCCTTCCCTTGCCGCCCCTGAGTCCATGTTGCACCTTTTTTTTGGCGCTCGGCAGACATCCAGTTTTGTCGGAGCTTGAGCCACCCAAGTCCAGCTCCTTTGCCTACTTGCTTGTGCACTTGCTGTCCACACTTGTTTCCAAAGATAAAGTTCTACATCCCTGCTTTCCAAGCGCGCGCAACCGTCGCTTTATTTGCGCTTTGGAGAGCAGGATACGAGGCATTGCTCTGGAGCTCTGAGGGGACAGTAGCTGGAAGTACGTTTATGAAGGATGTTTAGTTGTGCATGAAAACAGTTCTCATGGAGCGTTGCGGATGGCAGGACTTGCAGGTCCGCATTGTTGGTACATCTTTCTCCCCATGCCAAGTAGGCCTGCTATTCTAGTGATTCTTGGCTATCTGCGAATGCTCAATGCTCATGCTCTTGTGGTTTACTGATCCCGTCTTCTGCTACCTAGGCGTTCCCCCCCGCTGCTTTGGGGCTTTCACCTTACCTGACCTGGACAAGGGGACAGTGCGAGATGGGAATCTACGAGAGCTGAACGATCCTGTCTGTAGATATATGGCGGTGCGTTTCTTAATCAATAGAAGTCTCAGCCTTGTTCCTTGCTTGTTGCAATCTCACCTAGAGGCAATGCAATGCGCAAATGCGCACTGTTCAAAGGAGCCTAACTTTAATGATGGCATCAGTTTAGAGAACCTTGGTGGTTCTACGGGATGATCTGATTCTACGTGGGTCTGATCTGGCTTCATAGCGAAGCCACAGACATCTTCCACTGGAGTCCCAGACTGTGAGCCCTTGGGAGTTACCAGGCGCCTCTCCAAGCTGGGCGGTGTTGACTACCTGGCAGAACTTCTTGCCGGAGGCGCTGCTTGGCAGAGGCAGGACGAATCAGGCAACCTCGAGTCATGCATGCCAATTTATATGTTTCCCTGGCTGTGCAGGCATCCCAACCGCACGGCTGACAAGCCCATTATTGCAGTGGTTCGTGGACGACAGGTCCCCTGGCGCAATCACGTCCCATGCCAACCTCAGCCTGCTAAGTGCAGGAGTTCGGGCCGCGGGCCCTGGGCCACAGGTCTCTGCTGGCTGTACCTGACTCGGAGGACCAAAGATACTGTCAAGCTTTCTCCTGGGTAGTACATGGAGGCAAGGGTGGAAGAATGGGCTGATTTCATCCAAGTATTGTGATGTTGTGCCCCTGAATCTTGAAAAAACCATGTTGCCTTTTGCAGCTGCCACGAGTATCAGCAAGCGCTCTGCAGGAGATGCGAGACCGCATGAACCGTCTGAAAGCCCGTACTTCGGCAGCAGATGGGTCCTGATTGGAAGCATCTAGCAACCTTCCCATTGAATCACGAAGAGGACAGTTGTCGGAATGAGGGCTCCGAAGCAGTCTCACTTCAATTGGCCGTTAAGCCTCAGGCAGGTTTTCGAGTTAATATGGTAGAGCTCCTCGCCAAGCATGCTATGATAGACCCTCCTTGCAAGGGGCCTGGTATCGTCCGGTCGCGCCGATGGTGGCTGAAGAGGCTTGCGCACCTCTAAAGGTGAATTGACGGGCCTCAATGTCTGTTAATCAACCCTCAAGTCTGGTGCTCTTATCGGCCTTGGGGTTGTGTGGGCCACGAGCATATGCGTCTCGTTCGAGGGCTTGCGTTAGCTTTTAGAAGTTGCTCAGAACATGAAGTCCGATCCCATCGCAGCCTGAGCAAGAAGACGATTCTGGGGATCGTGAGGTCTTCTCCCTGCCTCGTAGTAGATGCACGCGTCTCATTGTCTTTTCTTGCCTTGTGCCAAGGCCTTGATTCAGGTGTTTGGGCGACCGGTGCATTCGCCGTACATGAGTCCTGGTAGCATACGAGTGGCTCGTGGAAGCTTGAGCGGTCTTCTAGAGCAGGGCATCATGGCATGTGCTAGCTTGTCTCTTCAACGAGTCTGGTGTCATGTAGAGTAGCTTGAGGACCATGGCGCCGCAAGTGTTACCCGAGATCCAACAGCGCTTCCCGGCCCTCGCACACTTAGATGGCACCGCCAGGCGTGGCGTGTGAGACACAATGAAGGTCTCTTCCAAATCCCATACTCTTCTGCAAGAGTAACATAAAAACGGCCATAGATAGGGAACCACTAGAATATTGCCATCACGAAGTAGCTAGTGCTTTGGGTTCTACCGTGAAGTCATGAATTTAGATGGTCATTCTTGTTCCTGTTAGTGACATGCCATGAACCCCTTCGCAGGCACCAGTCCGTAACTCGGAAGCATGATGCTCCAGGGACCTTGCCATTTTGAAATCTAATGAGCTGCGGACGCTCCAGAATTATGTGACAATGCAGCTTTAAGGTTAGCAATCAAGACGAGCCATGGGTCCACGCTCTCCTGTCACTTGGCTGTCTTTTACAGCAGCTTCTCTTTAAGCTGGGGCGGACTCTGGTAGCATAGATGAGCATTGGGAGCTATCCACTTATTTCTTCAGAGACTAGTTGCTCCTTCAAAGCATGCGGCACTGCATATGGTTGCGCAACTCATATGGTTGCGTGCTCAAACCCAGGGTCCTCAAGAAACACCCTCCATGGAATTCCCTGGACAAAAATAGATCCCAGGCTGGCGGTGGGCCGGCTAACTGGCTTAGCTGCATTGATCAACACCAGCTTCAACTCCAAAGGCAAGCCGATAGTAAACCGAGCCTTGCCCTAATGCAGGAGGAAGTGGTTCGAGCTTCCTTTCTGGTGCGAGGTGTTGACTCAGGTTCTTGAAGCTTCTCCAGACTCTTGATTTCTGTACACGCAGGCCAGTATTTGGAGCCCCAGCTGTTCAAAAGCCTACATGGCCTACGTAAGCTCAAGGCAGTTGAACTTAGATGGGCTACGATAAGTTGCCAGGCCACTGAGGTCCAAACTGATGCTGGAATACCACCCCTCCCCTGGAAGCAAATTCATTTCTTTGGGATGCATTCTGGGATTGAGGATTAGGATGTCCAGTTCACTTCTGATGTAGGGCGACAACAGCCCGCGCCCATTAACATGTGGCAGGGCCTAGCTGGCATGCTGTCAATGCCCAATCGTGCAACTATGAACGCTGCTAGCACATACTCCTCCTTGACGTCCTCATAAGTAGAGCGGGGATGGCCAGAGCCACCTTCAATCTTCCCAAAACCAAAGCGGATAAGACCATCAAATGCAGCTGCAAGGAACTCTTTGGATTTCTGACCAATCCAAGGCGTGGTAGACTGTCTTCAGATGCTGGATGAGTTGCCGGACTTGGACTTCGTCTTGATTGAAGATTTCTTATTCCGGAAGAGGAGAGCCGGGGCCACCTGAACCTCCGCTCTCACGACATTAGCTGTGCTAATGTTAGATCCCCCGCTACTCAGGTTTAGCAGCTTGACTTGCCCAAAGGTTCAGAGATCCCGCCGGTAATCCTGGACAAAAGCGCGCGAGCGTGCCGCGCCGAACCATTCCATCGGCAGACGTGGTGCCTGCACTAATAACATTGCTGGAGAGCATGAGCCGTTTGCTGCTACATTCTGCTGTCCCATTCTCTGCGGCTCTTGCTCAGGAATGTCTCTGTCATGGTTCTGTTTCATACGCAGGGTGGCAACATGTACAATAAGCACGGAGAGAGAACTTTGGACATGGTCCAGGTATGGAACAGCTCTCATACCTCGAGACCTAGCCTGGACGAAGTCCAAATCTGCAACATTAGTGTTGGCTGAATTCACCATGGTGGATGCTCTGGACGAATTAGATCGGCAACTGCTGGAGACCGAGAATGCATTGCAAGCCATCGAGGACGGACATTTGCGCGCTAAACACCCTCTACTCCCTTGTCATTTGCAGGCAGAAGGCCCTAAGCTTTTAAACTCAGATCCCAAAGGCCTAGGTGTCACCCCCCCCACATTTCGGAATCCTGCAGCCCGAGCTCCAAGTCTTCCCGAGAGGCCCAGCTTAGCGAGCCTGCTGCAGCACCCTCGCCGTGCTGCCTAGGTGAGCGAGGCCAATTATGGGTTGGTCCGCTCTGGTTTGGGCTTCTGGATTAGAGCAATCCCTCCCGATCAACGTATGAGGGTACACCGTCAGAGCTCCGGTATTTTCTTTAATTTGGCAACGCAACGATTCGCTGATCTCATGGGTCTTTGAGCCCAGTCTCTGCTTCGCGCGACTCGCGAGGCCGAAGCCGAAGCAGTTTCAACGACCAGGCCAGCTGAACAGGAGCCCATCGGATGTTGACAGGAGCTCAGCTTTATGAGGCAGAAGTCAGAAGGGTTCAGCTATTCCCTGGCTTCGGACTTGGGAATCCATTGTTGCTGCGGCGAGAGCAGAATGCTGGCTGAAATGGCCCAAGGCTTAAGACGTTTCTAACAATCATTCTGCTGAGCTTCATCTAGTTTCGCAGAGATGGATGCAATGCAGCAACCCTTGGTCCAGCTCCACTACATCGGCTTTCAATGCACCAGACGGAACGAAACCCAACGATAGGAGGTTGTGCTCTCCAGCCCATGGTGGAAAGGTTTAGCAAAAAACGGGTATAGCCATGAACACGTCCTTTACTTGGCTGTGACAGTAAACAGATCTTCACTTGGCAGAACCCTCCCCTAGCCTCGGCCAGCTCCCTGGTCGCTGGTGCCGCGCCTCGGCATTGCCGACGTGGAGGCGTCCCACTGCGCATAGACTGCGGCTGAACAGGCCTTTGAGGCTTGCATCATCTTTGCAATTCAGAGTTGCGGAAACTTGGAAACTGTAAGCCCGCGTGAGGAGTGTCCTGTGGGTTGGTCTGTTTTTCCAAGAGACTTGAATACTGTGGAGAGAGAGGGCCCAGCCGGCCCACTTGTCAAAGTCTCCCGGCAGGAAGTTTCCCGGGAAAGCTGCCTCTCCCAGAGGCAGGCCGCCTCAGGGTGCATGAGGCAGCAGTTGGAGTTGTGTGTAAAGTTTAAAGGGCACGTATCTCTCAGAACATCACGATTGTCCGAACTGCAGTCTGATCTTCAGGGTTGTTCGGCGGAGACTATGCTCTCATTGAGGCATCAAAGATTTTCCGGAACCTTAGAATCAATCCGTCCATCCTGCTTGCAAAGCCCTGACCCCCGAGCTTGTGCTACATGGGCATGAGGCTTCGCGATGATGACCCTAAGACGCCTAGTTCCTGTTGGTGCTCAGGAGCCAAAGCCCGCTCCGGTCCTGGGACCTTCTCTACTGAGGTGGCCCCGCAGAGCTCATGATCTAGGCAGTCCCAATGGTGGTGGCTGTTTTGATTGTCAGTGCACACTGCAACCAGGTGTTTGTGTAACATCTTATCACTAGCCCTATCTTTCAAATTCTATGGCAGAAACCCCTTCCAACGCGGCAGGGCCACACTTCGAGTAGACTTATGGAGGGCAGCTTCAGGTGATGCGTAGCCCCAGCTTGTGTAAAGCGTTTTAAACTCTTTGAAGCAGAAGCGCTGGGCAAGGCGCGCTGGCCGGAAAAACGTCTCACCGAGGAGGAGGCTGGGCTTTGCCAGGTTGCTTCGTGTCATTCGATGCCCAGTCTAAACGTCAGGGTAGTGTTTGCTAAGAACCCTCCACCTGCGAACCCTGGCAGGGACAGATGCCTTTGCTCCATCCCTCTGACCACTTCCTGTCAACTTCGGCAATCAGCAGAGGCAGTTTCGGGGAATCTTCACCTGACAGCCACACAGCTACGTGAGTGTAGATGTAACCTCGTGCATCTAGGTCCTAGGGTCCTGCAGGACTGTTCTTGATGATGCTTTGGTTGAAGATGTGTTGCCGAACCTTCGCTTAAAATATTCTTGACGCCAAACTGCATTGTCTCGCTTGACTTTTGCCCTAGCCCTAGCCACCTTGTTCGATGGTAGCATTCGTACCGGCAAGTCCCTGCAGAGTTGAGCTCGTTGATCTTTTTGGGGCGCAATCGACTGCGGTTTTTTACCAAGAGAGCATGCATTGCTGGATATCTTCTTGGCTCCGGGAGGTGCTTTCATCGCTCCGCCTGAATCGCTGAAACCTAAGCAGATTCAGGAGGCGTGCACCTATTGCAGCTCGAAACCATGTGGCTAAAGTCATGAAAGAGGAGGGCTATGTCAAGGACAAGAGTGAGAGCAACCTGTCCAGGCTCGGCGATGGCTCAAGCAAATGGCTGCAGAAGCTAATTCAAAGGACTGACTCCTGAGCCTGCCGCACTGCAATTCGGGAGCCAGCCCAAGTTGTATTATTTCGGATGCTCAGATCATAAGTCCAGTGGCAACACTGAGGAACTGCCAGCGCACTAGTCGTATCAACGCTGTCGTGATACAGATGGTACACGATCGTGTACCTAGCGTCTCTGATAATGGCTTTAGCCTAGCGAGGATGAGTATAATATAGTGATGATTGCAAACTTGCAGATCAAGATCAGAAATGAGGAGAGCGAGCTAAAAACATCATGATAATTTCAGTGAGAATCCTACATCTCGAGACTTGTGGTACATGGTAAGAATGGCAAAGATGGCGGGGAGAAACTTGATTCTCTGATGTAGGAGGCTGCAGCGCACCTGGTAACTCCGGGACTTGAGGGCGTCGCAGCTGCATGGCAGGCAGGAGCCAGCAGAGTTGATGGGTCCCAGACAGTTTTTTGCTGTAGCTATCATTCCTAGTACCAGGATGATTAGAGTGTCAGCTCTTGTGGGATCCTGGTACAAGCAATGTAGTAGATAATCGCTCTTGTCTCTTGTCTTTTCCTGCACCTGGCTGCTGTAGGCCTTGCTGAAGGAGGAGGACGCCTGCCACATGCATCTCGGCATGCTTTCACAGTCTGTTCTCAAAAGCGTAGCAGACTTCTACAGTCCACTGTACGCCGGAGGGCTGGTGACGACCTGTTCGACGATGCCAGCACAGCTGCCGGCAGTGATCTCTCCGAGCGACTCGTCTTGGGACGTATCTTGGGACACAAGTGTGACCTGTGATTCTGGCAGCTTTGCGTGACGAGACTGCTCTGAAATGCATCTAAAGAGATTGTCAAGACTAGTGACGGGTACACGCGTCCAGTTTGTAGCCATGGTTTTGAAAGGGAAATCAAATATTCCTTCCGCCTCCTTCATCCCTGCAGATCTCAAAACGGGACCTAATCAAAGGCTGCTCTCTGTGGGCTCGGCGGAGCCTCCAGGACCGGGGGCATACGAGCCGTCGCTTCGCAAGCAACAGAATATGCAAGCAGCTTTCCTTCCGAAAGAGGACTAGGCTAGTAAACATGCAAGAGCAGTACAGGCCCAAAAGCCAATGGCGGGAAACGTAAGCCGCGCTAAGAAGAAGTAAGTCAACGTTTTTGGGTGCCGCAGCCGCAGCTGGAGAGCTGAGCAGGTGTGCTTTGAAGGGGCCGGACCGCCGTCATGCAAGAGCGGTACGGTTTACGGCTGGCCATGATCGTACTGTGATGAGCTTAGGAAATTCGATGCGCTGCGCCCATCCCTAGCGAAGGGGGCACCAAGTTTCGATCGCCCCTTGACTCGGAGGTTGCAGCTGCATGCATCTGTCCAAGGGTATGGAATTGAACTGAAGGCGACTAGTGAGAAGATATGCTGACTTCCTGCCGGCCCGCACCAAATCATATGCTGAGGCTACAAAGGGAGAGAGCCGCGGCAGCTACCTGAGCCTCCTGATGAGGCTGGATATCTTTTAGGGAGGATTCTCTGCAGCGAGCATAAGATAGCACACAGTGGCAGAAGTGTATTGACGTCGCGGAGCGTATTCCAAGCTGTTTTATTTTGTTAAGCAAGCCTAACCACCGCATTACTGTTTGTTCAAAAGCGGATGCTGACAAGCTCACTTGTTGCTGCTGCCGTCAAACTGCATGTGGGCCTCAGCTTCAGGAACTGGCTGGCTTTGGCACCATTCCACTACACAGTTAGACCTTCAGGCCGAGGAGCAGCCACCGGCACCGCCACCACCCCCGGTGCCCGAGCAAAGTGACGAAGCCTACAAAACAGGTCTTGGGTTTGCTGGATCCTTCGTACGGGGTGGGCAGTACAGGGCTGCCGAGTTTGGACCCCGACTCCTGCTAGGGAGTGTGCTTGAAGTCTGAGTGGTTGCTGATTTGGACATTTGGACGTCGGAAAGGTTCCTTCTTTACGGGCTACATTACTCGAGCAAGAGGTGCGGGCGCAAGTTGTTCTTCAGTTTTCACGAGGGTCGTCCGTGAAGACAGGTTAAATTTACGGGTGGCAACAAACATTAATATGTATTTTGATGTGTAGACAGACATAGGAAACACTTGCCAGACACGAAGCAGTCTATTCCGCGACATGGTTCCGAAGCAGGATCTAGATAGTGCATGGACATTCTGTGAAGTCTGCTTCTGTTTGGTCACTTATTTTCCGCCCGTGTGGTTCAGAGTTGTTTTTGTGGCGGGAAGGCAAACCACCTAGTTGTTAAGTGTAGAAGGAGCACTTGGCACAAGGAGGAACCATGCCGACCTGTCAACCTGATAGAGTCCTGCCACTTGGTCTTGCACTGCAAGGCTTCACATGCCGCGGCGGGAAGATCCTGCCACTGCCCAGGACGCGGCCAAGAAGAAGCTGGCTGCAATTCATGCATTGGACCAACTTTATTCCTGCAAGCTTTCCCATACCTTTTTGAACATTGTGAACTGCATCCCCATCCCTAATGTCCGGCCTCGAATCGGCGGAAGTCTTGGGCAAGATGTCAGAGTGTGCCTCATCCTAGGAGGCACTGAGGGACAGCGCGACGCAGATGCAGCGGCAAAGAGACCCCTGCCTCTTGCCTCGCAAAAGGAGGGGCCGAAGATGATGACTGTCAGCGTGGTTTTTTGACCTGAACTTCTTTTAATTCATCCCAGCGCAACTGGTCGTCTGCAAAACAGCCTGTTGCTGCTAAGGTGCTACGACGGTTGGATCTCTGAGCGTGTGGAGGCCAGCTTGCATAGCAATGAATTTCAGCTTCTGTAGGCTAAGGACAGGGTCTGCCAGCTTTGAATGTTCAGGCGGCTGAGGCCATCTCAAGAAGCTACCTTCCCCATGCAAGCGCAACCTGCAAACAGGCGACCATGCCTGTTGCATCACTTGGCCCTGGCGACAAGGATGGGACGGGGGGTTGTGGATTCTGCATGCGGAGGTGCCGAGTAGTGATGGCTGTACAGCCAAGGCGCTAACTGATTCCATTCAGAAGTGCAAGCGTTGAAGGAGCTGCGCGGCTCCGTGGAGACCGGGCGTCTGTTGCCGCTGCAGGTGGGCCAATCTCGTATTGAGTAAACTAACACTAAACTAGCAGTCCGCTTAGGGCTTTGCAGTGGACATACCCTCGGGGGTTTGAAAAGGTTTCTCACCAACGCAGAACACTGGGGCAGAGGGCCAGCCGCCACAGGTTAAACATCATGAGCAAATCACTTCTACGCTCTAAGTAATTGAGCTATCTTAGTTGTTGACTTTCGTACACGGCTTCAGCATGTACAACTGGAATCGCAAGAGCATGTTCATGGAGGGTAGAGACCCTAAACCGTAAACTCTAAGCGCTGACCCAGCACAGCACCCCAGTTCTCGGAGGCTTCATGGATTCTAGGAGTTACAGATAGCTGCACAGTTCTCATGTATCCCGCAAATCTCTCAGATTTTGAAAGAGAACGGATGGCTGCTTCTAATGTGTGAAGCATCACTGTGCTAGCAGCGTTCAAGTAGCAGCAAAACCGAGTATGAAGGCGGATGATGGTCCAGGACCTGGATCCTACGAAGCACCGGAACTTCTCCCAGGTCACATGCGCATGTGGGTTCCGGAACTTGCCTCCCCTTAGAACCGGGTGCATGAAGTGATTCTTGCCAGGTGCTCATCACAAGTTTTTGATAGCCCCTGTAGGTCTTCCTCTCCTCTCGACCATTCTGTCGTACGAGTGATGAGTCAGCGCATGTCAGCGCCTAGAATCGTCAATGAAAGCTCGTCTGCGTGAAAAGGCCCAGCAGCGATCATCGCGCCAGAGCCCCATGCAAAGGAGGAGAAGGCACAGGTACTGTCTCTGCATGGTGTTTGATAGGGAGCAGCTGAGTTTGACAGCAAATCAATGGATTAGAGAGTGTTGAGGCGTCACAAGTTGCCTCTTCAGATTTATCTTTGCGGCTGATTCTTGTTTGCATGGCGGGCCGTTCGTTCACAAACGGATATGGTTGTCACTGGCTTTCTAAAGAGGTTGAGCCCCTCCGTTTCATGATTTGGATAGCTCCCAGGCAGTATCTACAGAGGCTGTAAGTTGCTTGACAGGCCACGCCCGGCCCCACCAGCTACGACCTGCGGCAGTCCCAGGCCGGATCTTCAGAGCTTGATTTGGCGTGGACTTACTGGCAGCAGATCCCTCACACATTTGTACAAAAGCAGATTAGACCCGATTCGGATCCGAGGCGATGTGGATTCCACACTTCACTGTTCAGCATCGTGTACGGCTATTCTTCTCTAGCTATCCAAATGGGATTGGTTACTGGCGCAAATTTCTTCGCCACATCTCTAGCCTTCAACTAGATTCAACTAACTTATCTTCTCACCTTAAGAGATCACAACTGAGGCTCACGTCTACCCACGGGGCTTCGCGGCCGACCTCGGCGCGGCCCGCGAAGATCCGACGCAGCGGCCGCCAGATTATGCGGCTCGGCCTGAACATCAGGCCTTCAGGAAGCTTCTTCCATTCCTAAAGCTCCAACACATTGCTATTTTGGCGGTTCTACATGTGCCGGGAAGCCAAGAGATTTCTCAGTGTGCAGCGCTTCTGAATCAGGAGCTGCTCGACTCTGCTTTCCTCAGGTCGCCAGCTATGGCGCGTTGGAACCACAATGGGAGGTGACACGGGCCCGCAGCCCTTCAGCAACGATCCCGCCGGAGGAGTGACCCAGCGACCCAGCTTGGGAGTGGCTGGGTCAGCAGCGTGTTTTTTTGGGAGGTCGGTGGCAAAGCCGGGGTCTGCTGTGCGTACTGTCGCATCTCAAGCGGCTGCTCATGGCTCAGGCTGATGAGGATACGTTACCCTGAAAAGCTGCTTATGTGCTGCATGTTTGCTGAGCAGTTGGCAACGTACCAGCTAATCTGCTCCCTAAATTTTCAAACCACAGACTTTGCGAGTCAACTCTCGAAATCATGAACTCCTTCATCTTGAATCTGAGCGACCTGAACCGCAAGGCCCCAAAGACCTCCAACATCCATCGCTTCCCACTTCGCAGAGAATCCTCCACTCAGAGCGACCACTCTCACACTCCACGCTCCGCGCAGGAGAGCTGCGAGGCGCTCCGTGCTTCGCGCTTGATGCGCGGCCGGGCGCCGCCGGCGGGCACAGGTGCAGTATGTGGGTGTGGAGGATGTGGAAGATGTGGAAGTTTTTTGGCAGTCTCAAGATTGTCAGGTGCTGTTTACAGTACATCTCTTTACGGGCCTGAAGAGGGAATTTTGTTTGCCACTTGCATCTCTTCCATCTGTTGATTTACACAGATGTTGCTCCTGAAGCCTTAGCCTGTCAGCCCTGCATCTGCAAGGCGAGCGCCTGGGCCCTGGCACCTACAGCGCCTCCAGCGCTCCGCTGCTGCGGCCAGACCTGGCAGCCCTGGGCCCAGGGTGAAGGGATCCGCGCACAAACGGGGTTCCTTGATTACCCGTTTGTCGGGGTACTTGGAGTATCCCGATGACCCTGCAGAGTTCCATTGTGTCCGTTGTCCTGAAGCTGTGAGCTTTCCAATCATGATTTTTTACTTATCAATCGTTCTGAAGTTTGAGGTCCAGCTGTGGCGGCCGCTGCGGACTGGACTTCCAGAGCATCTGCACGGCCTGTTCCGGCTGCGGTCCGACTCCCGGGCCCTGCTGGACACCGAGGCACCGGGAAGCGTTGAGGGTCTTCTGCCGTCCATCCCCAAAAAGGTGCAAATCATTCCTAGGTCGCGGGCCTGGAATCAGTTTGACCTTCGTGCTAGAGCCAATGCGCAGGCTGACATTTTGCTTCGACGGAGGCATGCTGCACCGATACTTGTCACAGAGGTGGTCTCGTCAACTTGTGGGCGAAGCAACCTAGGTCTCGCAACAATGAACTCCAGTTTTACACAGTCGATCCGTCAGTTTCCACGCAGCTCCGTGAGAGCCAGGGTTGATGGAGGCATCCAGTGCAAACTGGTGATTCTCGAGCTGTCACAGAAGGCTTACTACCTTTGGACGCCTGATCCATTCCTTTGTGTTACTGAGACTTTACCCTAAAGCTCGCCATCTGCAGCCTAATGGATTAGGGGTCTTTAGGGGTGTTTAGGCGCCGACAGGCGCAGGCGCAGGGGTTACTAGTCGCCGAAAGGCGTAGGGGTCTCTAGGGGTGTTTAGGCGACGAGAGGCGTAGGCATAGACCTTTTTGCGCCGAATGGCGTAGGGGTTTCTTCTTCTTCTTCTTCTTTTG
>CAJNIZ010023825.1:31741-62174 GCA_905231905.1 Symbiodinium pilosum | reverse complement strand
CCGCCGCCCCCACCACCGCCCCCACCACCGCCACCACCGCCACCACCATCATCACAATCTCCAAGATCATCACCCTGATCATTCTTCGGCTCAAAAGATAAGTCAGGCCCGACGGTGGCGAGCCTTACTGTAGCCTATTATTGCTATTGCGAGTACCATTCACTGTAACAAGTCACTGGATAGCTTGCTTCTTTGTTCCCGCCCCTTTTTTTGCACATTCTGTCTAGCATCGCTGTTTATTCCAAGGATCATTCTTCCGCTGCCCAAAGCCCGGCTTCGGCGGAGCTGGTCTGCAGAAGACATCTGGCGCTTCTACCTGTGCCCAGACTAAGATGACTACGTTGGTCATGATTGTTTGTTCCGGGGCCATTATGATGACTGCCTTCATGAGCAAAGCCTCTTGCTTGTTTTCCTAAAGCTAGTCAACAATCAAGGGCCTGCCTGCATATCTGATTCTGCGGGGCTACTTGGTCATGAGAAACCTCCGACGCCCCAAGCAGACCAGGCCAGAACTGGACTCGCCGCTGGGGCTTGCAAACTTTGCGCGGAACCTGGACTTTGAAGACTGGCAGGCATCTGCCGCACCTGCACCGACTCTGGGGTTCGACCGTCTTTGGGCCTTGCAAAATCGTGGTCTCTGTCATTCTGTATACGTCTCTCTTTTGAGTTCAGGCGTCCTCTTATAGGTGTTGGAGATGTTTTCCCTGCAGGAGCATGCCCGTCAAAGGCAGCTGTTGGAAGAGCGGCACGCGCGGCACATGTGGCCAAGCTTGCGCTTCTTGGAATCGGACAGACGTATGGCGTGTGTGATGTATAGGTTTGCTCTGTTCAATGCTGTTTCATTATGTCAGTCTCAATCAATGGCGTTCCGTTTTGTCTCCGCTTCAGAGTATGAGCGGGAAGTGTGAAATCTGCAACTCACAGGAATGAAACATACTAAATCTCGGCCTGGCAGTTACGTCGAGGACGCTTCCGGAAGGAAGCGAGCGATGATAATTTCAATTCGTGAGGTACATGAACTAGGAGCAAAACTGTCTTTTTCTGATTCTGTTGCCGAGCTGCGGCCAGTTTGTTGTGTTATAGTTTGTTCCGAAACCTTGGTCCGTTTTGAGGTGCTAGTTTTCCAGGTCTGTTCGTCATCTTCTCCATGCGCCTCTCTGACCTTGTACTTGTTCTCCTTCTGCCAGCAGTATGCGCTTCCCTGCAGACCACTATGCAGCCTCCAGACATCGGCTCTCTGTTAGAGACGGCACGGCTTCCTAGGACTGTCCTACTCCCTCCCAGACCTGCACATCACCCACGAGCGGGCGCCCGAAGCAGATTTCGGCCGAGGGCAGGGGCGCCACTCAGCATGCCAGTTTGCCATAACATACCACAGACTCATGCAGTGCCGCTTAGGTGTGCTGGTAGGGACACAAGGTGTAGGATCTTACACAGCCGTCATGGAAGCGCAAGCAGTCAGCAGTAAATCGTAAATTGTTGCGGTCTCAGGAGACTCTGGCAGAATGAATGAAGATGAGGAGGTGGAGGGCGATGTGCCTCAGATGGCAGGGATTGTAGGCCACAACGCTCAAGGCCTGAAACGTCTGACTGTGGCTTGACTGCTTCAGGTGCTGCTGCTGTCGCTGGAGGTCGGGTGGGATAGACCAGGAAGTCCAAACCTGGAAGCACCAAACAGAAAGCTGAAGAAGAAAGCCCTGTCCTTGGCATTCTCATTTCTCCTTGTCAATTGTGCCATCTGTTTCTCGTGGAAACCCTCCAGCCCACCACTCAGATTCTGCTTCTTTCAGTCAAGCCCGAGCCGAAGCGGACGTGTTGTTCGCCCGAGCATGAACATCCTTTACAATCAACCCTGAAACTTCCGCGGCAACTGATGCACACTGAAGCTGCACAGCGATTCAGGGCTCCGTGACGAATTAGTGCTGCCATGCTCCTCCTTCCCTGCTGCTGCTCCCCATTCGTTTAGTTGGTATTATCGGGATCATCACAATCAAACCAGATCTGTCCCAACACTTCTCCCATGCAAGTTGGGAATCAATCCCCCCAAAGTGTGCATTACACTGTGAATTCAAAGATCCTCTAAGTGCAGGCTGAACGCGAGCTGTTGCATCCCAGGGCCCCCAGCCTGGTGGATATGGGTCGACAGATCGGCAGGAGCTTCACCCTTGGCAGTGCCATGTGAAACTGCCCCAAGTTGCCGGTGTTGGGGGACTTGGTATAGAATCCACAATTACATGAATCGCTACAGGAAGTCTTAAAAGTGTTCGAAATTAACACAAGCAATTCAAGAGCCCACTCCACTCCATACCTGCGAACTACATCGAAGTACAGGAGCGATGGCACAGTGGAAGATGTGGACGACTTCGAAGAGCTGATATTGTCACCGAAGCGCACCTTGGCATGACATTGGCTTAGGGCTTAGGGTTCTGTTTGTTGCGGCCTACGGTGTGGCCGTGTGGCCGTGCATGATGCAGCCTCCGAAGCCCGTGAGGCCCAGCCAAGCGCGTCACATGCTTGGTGGACATGGCAAGAGACCCTCGTCAGCAGTTAAAGAGCAGTAGGTGTGATGGTAATGATGCCGAAAGCGTGGGAGAGGCTGCAGCTGAGTTGTAAGCTTGCTAAGTCGAAAGGAGAGGTGCGCCACTGGCCTTTGCTGTGTCCGCTATCCATTCGCCCGACGCGCACTTCCACTCATCTTGCGTCTCCTAGCATTGTCACCAGCATCCTCACAAGTCTTGAGCATTGTGGTTCAATGCCAGTCTGTTGGTTTGACAGTCTGAAGCCCTAACCTTGGGGCTAGATTCCTGCAGTCGAAAGGCCTTCAAACATTTCAATCTGCAAGACGCAACTCCAGAACCAGCCAAGCCCCTTGTGATGTCAGCGTGTATCTAGGAGTAGTGACTGTAATCGGAACCGGAGTAGATGATTGCAGCTATTGCTTAAGGACCCTGGCCGTCCTCCAGATCCTGAGATGGATGCGCATGTCTGGGCCGAGGATCATCACGACAGGGCCCGCTGCCATGTGCAATTTCAGTTTGCCGGAGCTTCGTGGCAGTTGCAGTGGGCCCTTTGTCTGTTAAGTTGCGAGGTTTCGTGTATCATTCACAGGTGCAGCGGCATGAAATTTGGTGTGGTATCATCTGTGCCTCCATAACGCCTTTGCATGAAGCCAAGCACGAGCACTATCAACGAATCTCTGCTGTTTGAGTCCTGTTCACTTGCAATGTTGATGGTGACGGTGGGTGGGCCTACGGTTTTTCTGCTCCCACATCAGGCTCCATTTCGGCCCTTGCGCGACAGGTCTTTTGCTACAAGCCACTGGGTGGCTTAGCAGATGACGAGGAGGAGCTAGACTTGCCACTCGGCTAGGACCTGCGAGCAGTGACACGGGGTCCATTGGAGGTAATAATGTCAGAAGCGAGGCTCAAGCCACCCCCTAATGCTTAATGCTAGAAGCCAGGTGCAGGCGATCCCCCAAATAGCAAGGCTTCTCTGCGTCCTGATTACTTCGAATGAGTTTTGACAGGGTCAGATGTGCTGTAAATGCCAGTGAAAAAGGCCCTTCGACGTCTTNNCTAGCTTGACATCCATGATGCTGAAGTTTGCTCCTTCTTCCGGTACATTCCTAAACCCCTCGCCTCCAATGATAGAGCGAGGCCAAAGCGATCCCCGAATGCTCCTACTGCCAACCAGTGCAGTGTCAGGCTTCTGAAGCCCACGCCGCAGGCGCCCAGCACCGACTTCGGCCGGCCAGTAGGTGGGGGACTTTTGAGAAAGGCGTCTGGTGCAGGTTTGGTTACAAAGCCAACAGCGCATTGCTGCGCCCACGTCCGAAATTTAACTTTCAAAGGGTGTACCCAAATGGAACCGGTTGAGGTTCCCCCGCAGCTTTCTGTCCGATTTCAGCATTTACGATCTAAATCAGTGACACTTCCATCAATGCCTTTTCATGGAAGACGTGGCACGTCAGCATCAGTATCCTGTCGCTGCAGCCAGATTGCGAGACAATGCGGGTGGCGAAGTCCTAGAAACCTTCGAGTGCCTTGCGATACAAAGCGCTCTAAGCCAGGACGTCCTGGTCTGGACCCCCGGGCCCGCGAAGAACCCCGGCAAGAGGATGAGGCCCAGCAGATTTAGGGGAGCTGTATTTGGGATGTATGCGGAATGCAACGAGTTCAGGGTGTTCTTTGGTTTTCTGGCGTGCAAGTTCCGTGACTCGCCTTGCACTATGTGACGCTTTAGAGACCCTGTCGATCTCTTCCAGCATGAAGTATCTTGTTACATGCCCCAACAAGTACAAAACAGTCTTGATCCTGATGCCTTTCCGGGGCCATCCCGAAGGAAGAAGACTTGCTGCTGCTGCAATGGTCGCCTCCCTTCATCCCAGCTCGGCTACCGGTCCCGCCGCCGTCCCCGCCACCCCACCAGGATGCTGCAGGCACGTGCACTTAGGAGACTCTCTGATGTGAGAGCAAAAGAAATTCTGTGACCGGTTTCGGTTGGATAGTAGCTGTGGAGTGCTTGGAGCAAGACGTGTGGTCTGACTGAGCCCGGCTTGCATAAGTCAGCCCTGGTTCAAGGCCTCGAGATTCCCGAGCACTAGCACTCTGAGAGAAGCACGGCTGCAGATGTGTAAGACCATTTTCAGTGACTTTGGGGCGCTGCTGCTCTACTCAAGGGCATAGATGCTTACAGGCATGCGGAGCCTGGAAGGTGGAAAAGGAGCCTCGCAGAATGAGGATGAAAGACTCGCGGGCAATCGCAGACATACCTTCAGACATACTCTCCAATGGAGCTGAACATGGAGCTGAGCTTCAAACGATCCGTCTCATCTGGCTCAAGCTACAACAGCCACCTGAGTAGTTTGAGTTTACGGCAGGCCAGCTCTCCCGACCGCTTCTTGCTCGTTCCACGTCATCCCGCGGTGTCACTCTTTTTCGTAGCGCGGTCTGGCATCAGGTCATGGCCATCGCGCGTGGTGCGGAGAGGCATGAGCTACATGGGGCAACAAAGTATTCCAGGCATGCAAAACCAGGTGACAGCTGTGTATCACACAGCAGCATCTTCAAATCAGCATGCTCAGCCAGTCTCAGCCAAGAATGTGGGTGAAGGACTTGGTGCGTGACAGCCCTGCTGCTGTGCTCTGATTCCATGTTGGTCAAGCAGGATGTTCATACCTTCCCGCAGCGTTCAGATTGCGCAAGAGCAGGCTTCATGTAGGCTTGATGTCATTGGTGTTTCAGCCTTTTGCATGTTTCAGGTATCTGGCTCGTGTAGTTTGCACAGATTACATGGGGGGAGAGCCCGTGCCTCACTAAAACAAATGCTTCCTGGTGTCTTGGCTGGTGTCTGGGCTATGTTGGACGACATGGGCGGCCGCTTCCATGTGGCCTTCGGCCTCATAATCGTCACCTTCCACTTCAGGACCCAATCAGAGACCGTCATGCCTTAAACCTCTCAAGCGTCGGAGTTTTGTGATGAAAATCCAGGGTTCGGGGTTCAAGAGCATTGTAGACCCGTAGTGTTGACTGTTCAGCAGCCCCTTGCACAGCTGACACCGAAGGACGACTTGGTCAGATGCCATGGCGTTAGCTTGGCAAAGCTGGGTCTACTTGTGCCAGCGTTTTGGCATCAGGCGCTCGGAGAATCGGGATTCGGGATTTCAAACAGCCTCGGGTAAGGACGAAGCCAGCGGCAGGCAGGTTTACACTAAGTAGAGCTGGGGCAAAACCCTTTATATAGAACTGACAAAATTTTTCGGCATGCGCAGACTATAGGAAACGATAAGAATGGTTAAAACGATGACGTAGTACTTGATGTTATTTGATGGGAAATCGATAGGAGCAAAAAAGCTTGACAATCTGTTAAATTGGGCCTCCAGGTTCTCGAGGCCGCTCATCAAGGCTTGCGGTTATACTGTAGCCTCAACCCCGAGATCCTCAGCGCCTAGGCGTTTGCCTTCTCAAAAGAATCCTCCCGGGTCACAACAATAAGCTACACAAAAACATCTTTGCCATCGCCACATCTTTGCAGCCATGCGTATACCGCTCCTTAGACTGGGCCGTGTACAGGTGGCTGCGTACAAAGATCTTCAAACGAGTTCTCTGTAACGCCTCTAGAGCAGTCCCTGCAATGATGTGTAATCATCACACATGCATTTGCTCCTAGAACCATCCAACCGAAAAAAAAACCTTGCTTGTGCTAATCATTTGGCCCCTTTGTACAGGAATGCATGTTGTTAGACCTGCAACACCTTTTGGTAGCCCCAGAAGTAAGTCTTGCAAAGTGCCTGGGCATCTCTGCAAAGATTCTTACACCAAGTCCTTCCCTGTTTACTCTAAATGCCAGATCCCACACGCAGTTTGGCGATGTCGGTAAACAATCTTCATAGTCCTGCGTGTTGTTCACCCTCTTCCTCCCACCCCCCCAGGCCAGGGACCGCCAGGCTGGTCCCTTTCATCAGCCCAGTGGTGTGCCACTGGCATGCGTAGAGGTTGTCTGGCTGTGCAGACATGTTCATTCCTGCATGCAGGACGGATGCTTCTGGCAATGATGTCTTGACAAAGCGGGTTGACGAGGCCATGGACGAAGTCAGGAAGGACCCGATGCTCAGGTATGGACCGTAAGTAGTTCTTCAAGAGTTTGGGGTTTGGGGTCTGCAGTCTGGACGACCCATTAACCTCTTTGGAGGCTCTGATGCCGGTATCATGAGGTTTGGGGAAACTGTCCCATTCAATGAGTACTTCCCTGTCGACTTTAAATGATTTTGAAAATCGTTTGCAGAAAGAGCGCACAAATGCTCAATGAACATGCGTCACGCGGAGTCACGCGTGAAATTCGATTGCCACACGAATGGCTACCCGCAGAGCAGCGACGGAAGTCTTCAATCACGGAAGTCTTCTGAGCTTTGCCTAGAGCGCGGCGCAAACCCGCGAGCGTTTGAAAACAAATGATGACATGCATCCAGGTTTGTCAGCACGGGTCTGCACGAAAAAGCAGAGTGAATTGTCTGTTTTTTGAGAACGCCAAGATCGCCGTCCATGCTGAAGTCAGTCGACATCTTCATGAGTATGATGCTTGGAGATGGTGAAGATACGTGAACTGAATGCTCGCTCCCGCGTGTTCCAACCGCAAGCATGGCTGGTGAAGCTCAAGCACGCGCACAAAAATGACGTCAAGACAAAAGCACGAACTTCCGGACGTGTGCACGCTGAAGATCAGAAGGATGCCAGGTGCAAACAGGCTTGCCGGGACGCGTGTGTTTAAATGCCAACATGATGGGCAAGCAAAAGTTTGCTAGTGATATTCCAGGCTTCCTGGCCGAGCACGGAATGGCAGGTCGTCAAACTCCCGAGAATCCTTGTTGGGGCTTATGAGTGAATAGCAAGCAAACCAGGATCGCGTAGGCTATTGATAGCAGTTGATGATTGAAAAAGGGCATCAATGCAAAACATCTTTCTGAGAAGTTCCATTTCTACGGTCTGATATACAAATTAAGGCCACCATGGCTTTGTCCGATTGATCAGCCCTGCAGGTCTTTGTACGTTCTTGGCCTCGTATAGGTATTGTTAAAACTCGACTGGCATTAGCCTCGGCCTTTCCAACGCCATGGTTGTAGCGGCTGTGGCTCAGTATGTCATTCAAAGGACACCCGGAACATTAGCTTTATGTTTTTCAGAATATGGCTACAAGGTCTCCGTATGTGCGCCTATAGCGGAAGACCAGGCAAAATGACGACTCCTTTGTTGGTGGTGCCCAGGCTCCGCAGGCGAAGGGTACAAAGTACCGTCTTTCAAGTGATTCGCGGGATTGGCGATACGATGTTATACGATGCAGAGCCGCGCCTAGTCTTGATGTGTGATGCAGATGTTCTAATCTGCAGTGATTTGGAGCCTGGTGGGTGCACCGTGACGGTGTCACCAATGAAGTGGGCAAAGGTTGTGGTGGCGGGCGTGTACAGTAAACGCATCATGAAGTCGGAGTTTGCGCTTGCATGATGTAGTGTACAATCATTGTGTGGACGTCCTGTTTGCCAAGTTTGGTTCTCATGTATTGTGACGGGTTCCCTCTTATGATGTGGCTACCTGTGATACGGTCAAAAGCGGTAACACGTGATCGCAGATATAGCACAGTCTATGCAACACGACACGTGGTGATGTGCGAACAAAGAACTAGATGCTCGTTCTGCATAGAGACTTTGCCCAGGTGAGTCAGGAGAGTCTTTAGCGACGTAAAGGTCACATTTTTGTGGGGCTGCTGCGTTTTCCCACACGAAACTAGCAAGTTCACATTTTCTTATGCCGCAGCTGTTTGCGCAGTTGACTAGAATAGAAGACAATACAATTCCAGCGGATTTTCACCTTGTTTCTTTGGGCTACTAGTATTTGTGCCTCATGCTATTGGGCATAGGTCTAAGCTTCACTGATTGATGTCTCGCAAGAGGAAAGCTACGTGACGACTGCTCGGTTGGCTCAGCATGTCAACTTCATTGCCGTCGTCTCTGCGCCCTTTGTGTACAAAGGGGACAGCATTATGTTTATGGGCATGACGCTGATTACAATATTTCTCTATTCTTCGCACGTCCTGATTGCTGCTCGGCGAGTTCATCTCTCAGGGCAGGCTTTGAGGTATTATTTCACTGTCGCCTACGTGATCCTGATTGGTGCTCCTTGGCTTGTTTTACAGCCCGGAGTGCAGTCAGTTGCACACATGAAAATGTGTGAAGTCTCTCAGTTCATCTCAGTACTTGTTTTCTTGGACAGCAGAGTCCACATTCCTGGTCAACTCATACTGTGCATTTCAGAGATCTGTCGTCACATTGTGACACATGGCTGGGAGCAGACGCCACTGGCTCACACTGTGGTTGCTCAGCTAGTGTTTTCGGGCCTCGTCATCACGGCCTCGATAACGATGGAGTCTCAACTACGTGCTCGCTTGTCGGCACAGCTTCAAAACGCTGATGCCGAGTCCTTGATCTCAAGCTTTCGAGTGCTGCTAAGAGGCATTTCGGATGCTGAGCTGCTGCTCAATGGTAAATTTGAGATCCAAGCTGGCACTGGCCTGGATCGAATGCTTCTTTCAGGCGGCAAACTTAAACAGTCGACAGACCTCTTGTCACGAGACCCTGAGGAGCTTGTGCAGGGGATGTGTCTAGCCCAATTCAATAAGTCCACGTTTCGAATCATCAACTTGAGTCCCTCAAAATCTAATTTTTAGAAGCTCCCGCAGATCCCTGCAGGTAAGAAGACTTGGGAGGGCACTTCCTTCCAAGAATTGCTGGCTGAGGACAGCGAGGACCCTTGTTGACCCCGCTTTGAAGATTGTGGGTCTTTCTGCAAGCCGGCCCTGGAAAGAATCTTGCCAAAACAAATCTGTGACCCAGAGTCTATGATTTACAGCCCAGAGTAGCGCCAGCTAGGGGCCCCACAGCTTGTTACTTTCTGCACCCTTTTGTACTCAGGGATCTGGAAGTATGGTTCCGAGGAGCTTCTGGCAAGCCTCTCAGCAAACCAGCACACCTCTGTTGCAGAACAGGGCTGCATTGTTATATTTGGATGTGATGCATTCAAAGTGCTAGTCTACTAGGATATGGTATGTGCTGCGGGCTGGGAGGCTGGGAGTTGACGTGTTTCTTATCTTCACCTTCTGTGGCCCCACAACCCCTACTCCAAGCCCCCTACCCCAGCCTCTCAGAATTTTTTCCCCCCTAAAATTATTTGCGTTCAGGCTGGTAGTTCCTGCAGGGATCATTTTTGAGGTTCACTGTTCTTTGCATTGATTGGGTGAACGCTTTGTTCCTGGGGTTTGGATGCTTGGCGGGTGGATGTTTCTTTTGCAGGAGCAGGAACGTTTCCACAAGTTCATCTCGCGGCAACCAGAGGAGCTGCAGCTTCTGAAATGCAAGACTGTTGTGCTTCAAATTCCAGAGCAGGACACTGATGTAGGATTTTACTGCACAAGGTTTTTTTCAGAAGCACGCTTTACAGTTCATCTGCCGCGCTGTGGGTTGGTCTTTTGTCTAGGGGCCTTCCTTTGGCAGAAAGTTATGGTGCCAGGCAGAGCGACATATTGCGATGTGGTCTGTCAAGTGTTCAGGGGGGCGTAGCATGTCGACGTTCCCGGGCTCAGCGCTTCTCTAGCAAAGCAAGTGTAAAGTCCCAGATGTCATGCATGCAAACTGCAATCGTTCTAGAATTTCTCCCTTTTGCGTGAATGTGCTGTGGCAGCACTCCTACGGTGTTACGATCCCTGACGCGAGACGTTCATTCGCACTTGCACGCCTCGCCCGCATTCTCACATCGCGAAAGATCACAGTGCATGCAGACCCTTGGGGAAGAAGCATCCCACTGCCTAATAGTCCTCTCGGCGTTTTCTTTTGAACACCTGTCACCATAGCACCCTAAAGACATTGAGGACGTGTCAGTACAGTCCAGGATGCTAGTTGCAGATTTCAAGGACCATGAAGCAGGAAGCCCGGAAGCTCGGCTAAGTTTCCAGGCCTCTCAACTCTGAAAAGCCTCAACGCTCCAGAGTCTGGTGCAGCGAGAAATCCATTGAGCTGTTATTTGAGACCTACCTAGGTTGGAAACGGGGACTCCGCCCTGCCTCCGAGTGTCTCTCGCCTCTGCGCAGCAGCCCCTGGCACTGCAGTTGAAAATTTGGTGTTTTGGGTTTTGGGGCGCCCTGGGAGAAAGGAAACTGAGCCATGCTCCTGTTCAAGCAACATGTCGGCGGAAGGGCACCTCCTATTAACTCCTGAGCTCATCCTTTGGCAGCCGAAGCTCCTAACAAATTTACCACCCCTGATGCCCGGATTGCTACAGCCACTGAGCCACTTACAGCACATTTCCCGGCTGGGCGAGGCAGCGTGTGGGTGTGGACCTCTTCCACGTTCGGGTGCCGCGCTTGTTTCTGGGTAAGCTCCAGTAGACATTCAGGGTATGGGTTTAGTGTTTTCTTGGTTTAGTGGTTAACTATCGTCTTGTTGATTCAAGACTTCCCAAGTTAGAATTGTTAGAGTTCGGATTTTTGTTTCAGTTCAACTGGCCAACCTTTTGTCAATCAGAGTCGTCCCGTGCCTGGCAAGGTATGGTTGTGCAGATGCTTTTCACTTGCTTGCCATGAAAATGGATGCGGAGTCGACTGCGGTGCCGGAGGCCATGAATGCAATGAGGCTTAGGACTCGGGGTTTAGACTTGTAGGCTGGAGGGCGGAACATGCACGGATGGAGAGTTTGTGAAGGGTAGTCAGGGCAGCTAAGTCTCAGGCCGCAGCTTTCCAGGAAACATCCGTCTCACAGCACGTGTTGTTCCATGTTTTGCAGCCATGCTGTATGCATGCAGGCTCCGCTTCTTGTCTGGAGTATTTCAATTTTCCGCATCATGTTCTAGATCGCCCCAAATGAGTTTTTCATCGGCCATGATGCCCGAGGCAATGCCAGCACAGTTTTCAGCCTTGGCCAGGCCAGTGGGAAATTGTTGCTGTAGGCTTCAGGGCTTGCCGTGGCTTGCAGTGGGTTCACTGGCTTTGGCCTGAGATCCTGGACCCGCAATTTGCTGTCCTCCGAGATGGCGAATTCATGATTCTGTGATGTGGCCATTGCTTCAAACCGCATGTACAGAAGCAGCGCAGTTCATCGACCCAACTTCAAACTCTGGCCTGCCTTGTGCCCCTCCTTGCGTTTGCTGCTACGGAAGCGCTCTGGGGTGGCTGAAATATGGGTAATTAGTAAGGCTCAGGAGGTCCCTGTTTCGGGGCTTCTGCTGATTATGGCATTCCAGCCTTCGATGCGGAGTAGACCTGCCACCCCCGCCGCTGCCGCACGGCAAGACTGGAAGTTGCAGCCATCGCATGCCTTTCTCCGTAGGCCTTTCCGGCCACATCCTGGCATCGGCCTTCTGAGCTCTCGGGGACCTTCCCGGCATTCAGCACGCTCCGTAAGCTCCGTCGCCCGGTGGACGTATCAGGGCTTCAGTGTTTGTGGCATTGATGTGTGCATGCAGGAACACTGTCCTGGGTTGGTGCTGCGCTTTTGAGGTGCATAGCTTCCGCTTGACCTGTACAGCTAAAGGGTCCAGGATTCGAGAAACTGTGGGATTTCAGCTGATGTCTCTGTAGTCCTGCATAGGAAGATTTGTCAGAAGTCAGGATATGGACTGTGTCTTTGCGGGGGTTCAGGCTGAAGGCTTCTTTTCTGTCTGGCATGATGTTCTGCGCTTGGGCTGAGGATGGATCGATACTTCAGACTTTGGAACATTTGCGGGAGGTCATCTTGGTAGTGAGCGCAGAGCACCAAGTGGTATTGCAAGTGCATCTGCAGTACAAGGAGACGTCAGTTTGTGGTCACTTCGAAGTTACAAAGCTTCGATGATGAAATTCACAGGAGGACAATGCGGGCGCCAGTGGCAGTTCCCAACTTGTGACTTCTTTGCAGTTGGATGTATGTCAGGGGTGTGGGCAGGTAGCGGCCAGTATAGGCTGCGAGCATCCCAATATCCAGAGGTAAGCTTTCAGAATGTGATGTGAGAGTTTAGGATTTCGGTTGCGCAGAGCGGGGAAAGAGTGCTTAGGCCCGACGGTTCGGGAGTGCGAGCCGTGCCTCGAAGCGTTGAAGGGGTGAATGATGAGAGTGGAGAACATTGCTTGTCCAAACTAAAGCTTCTTTTCTGTCAGTGGAGGGCCAGTCATGCCTCCTCCATCCAGAGCTGGATCCCGTAAACCCCACAACTGCACTCCCCGGCTTAGAGCGATTCATGAGCAGGGAGCCCTCCAGTTCGCACGCCATGAACCAATGAAAAAAAACAGAGTATTCCTGAAGCTGGAAGCCCTCCGTCTCTAGCCAAAAGCAAGGAGAGAGAGAGAGAGAGTCAAAGGAAAGAGGTAGTCGAGATGGAGAACCCACAATGAACAGACAGTGGGAAATGTAGTGGTGTATAAAGGAACCAAATGGAATGTACAGGAAGGGCGATTAGGAAAGTCGTTCACACAGTGAGCAGTGAGAAGCAGGGAAGAGTGATGCCCATAGGCTGTACGGAGTTTGCGTGGGGTTTATTTGGAGGATAAATGATGATCACTCTTCAACCTTACCTCGGCTCCCGAACCAGCGCTTGGCTGTTTTTCCAGCAGGTAGCACCGACCATTTTCCCGTGAGAGAGGGGACATGCACCGGAAAGGGGGGGGCAGAAGAAGATAATGGGGAATAGAAAATAATGGGTTATGCACCGAACGTTCCGGTGAACATGCGAACCTCCTTGCCGCCAACGAACCGCTCGGGCTGGGGGTTCGCCCCCGCAGACCCCTGCTGCATAGCCTATAGAAGAAGAAGAGAGAGGGAGAGAGAGGGAGAGTAGCTGTAAGCTCTACCCTTGAAGGAAAGCATTGTTGGAGGCAACCAGTGATGAACCAATCACACAAATCCACAATCACGCCATTAGTATGTGGTCCCCTCGTGAAGTAGACTTGCAGCTGACAAGGCCCAGTGCCGTTGTGGAGTAGAGGGGTGTAGTTCAAAGAGGCCCAACACGGGCTGGGCAAAAGCCCGGGATGATCTTCTTGGCCATCCCATAGCCCGCACGAACGAAAGAAAGTAGCCATTTTGGCTCAAGTCTTCGCCTACCTCCTTCGGGGTATTCGCTCTGCCGGCCCTTTGGGGAGGGTGCTGTTCCCCTCTTCCCACGGGGGTTGACGTGCGGTTGCGAGCAGAGGCTTGAGGCCTACCATATGCAGCCGGTTGAGATCAGGATCTACATCCCCGGGACGAAAGTTTCGACATACGGAGGACTTCCTCATGGCCTACAGTACCGCGGAGAAGCGGAGAGAGGAAAAGTGTCATTTTGCATGGCCAGCGTGGCGGAGTAGTTAATTTGCGGGAATGAATTTCTATTATTAGAAAGTTACCGGCGGAGAGCCTGTGTTAGGAGTCTAAGGGGGAGAGGGGGTCCATCGCCCTAGACTTCTCAAGTGAAGTCCGCGTGGCGAACTTTTGTCCTGCCGCAGTAGGAGCCCCCCGCTCAGTGGCAGATCAGTCTTGAACTGGCCTCGCCAACAGCCTCCGACTGCAACTACCTCTGTGTAGCCCGGGTTGTCTACATCAATGCTCCGCGGTTTGTACCTCACCGGGAACCGCTGCGCAGTCTCTACCCCGACCCCCTTGCCAACCGGCAGGGTGACGACTGGAGCTAGCAATCGTGCCCACTACAACGACCTCCACAAAATGAACTCGGAAAAGTCTGTGCAACAACCCAAGCTCTATCCCGACCCCTTTGCCGACCTGCAGGGTAACGACTGGACCTATTAACAACTGAGCCTGAAAGCACTTTTACAGTATAGTGGCTGCGGTAGGCAAGCGGAGGTGCTAAAGTAGCTTTCCTCCACCCGTTTTAGAAAGACCGGAAACTTGATGTTGGAACCGGTGGATGCGGAATGGATAGGCTAGATCGGTCACGTGGTATGCCATCGTGGTAGTGACAAGTTGATTGCGGGCCTTTTACCATGGTCTACTTGGTTGTAATCTCTTCGACCGGAACCTCCGTGAAAATGCAAAAGCAGACAGCCAATAAGCTCAAATGAGCGGTGGTATTCTCCCACAAATGAGCGGTGGTATTCTCCCAGAAGTCCTCTGTAGCATACCTGGCCGCTGAACCTCAAACTGGAACTCTTGCTATTACTTGGTTTGCTGTTTCGTTGTTTGCTGTACTGTTTGCGCTCGACTTTGACGATGTTGCAACTCTCATGCGGACAGGAGCCCATGTTTCACATGAACAGACCAAGCGAACCCGTGCTAGGGAGGCCATAGGGCCTGTGCTCCGGCACCATTCACCTATTCCAAATCCAAGAGAGAGAGATAGAGAGAAAGAGCTTAAGAGACAGACATGGTGAACGCATGTCCAGGTAACCACTGCTAGGTCACGAGGTGTGCAGAGACCTGCTTCAAGTGTTTCCTCATCAGCTTCTTATGCGCTTCTTGTGAATTGAAATGGAATTCATCCTCAGCACCAGACTATGCTGGCGGCTCGCGCGCCCACAAGTTCTTGGTCTCCGAACCCCTAAGCCTTTTCTACAAAAAGCTTTGCACATGAACAGCAAAGTTCAGAGGCATAAACGCATAGCTTCGTAGCCTTTTCACAGCTATCACAGAAGACGGGGTCTCCCTTCTAAAAAGGGGGAGAGATGCTTTGGGAGGCCGGCTCAGCGCCTGCCTTGCGACAGTTCCTGCGGCCCACCGAATTTTCCACGGTGAGTTCCAAGCTTCGCCGGTATGCTTCCCAGGGGAGGTGCGGCCAGGTTGTCTTGGTTTAGACTTGGAGGGGTTTTGGGTGGGTGAACGGTGCCGTGCGGTAGCCAGAAGGCATGGCATTTACCCTTTTTTGCGTTTGAGTCGGACATGCTCAGCTGAAGCGAAGCCTTGATCGACGCCCACCAGAGAATCCTCGAATGCTGAGTGCAACGACCTGCAGGTCAGCAAACGCGCAGGCGAGCAACCTGGGCAAGGTGTGGATCAGGATGTTGGACGACCCGACCAAGCAACTCGGGTCACTGTGCGTTTGGGTTTAGCTTTCTGATCGTTATATCAAATACCAGATCTTGGGTTGAGCATTTCAAGTTTAGCAGCGTGTTTAGTTTCCGAAGCCTGTATCAGGATCAAGAATGCAAACAAGGTACATGAAAGCAAAACGAGCCACAATGACTTTCAAACGCGGCGGAGACAGAGGATGCTCTGATCAGGCCCCACAGTACATGAATGTTCAATGGTTACAAGATGGTTGGGCGTTCTCGGGTTTCACTCATCATGTGCATTTGTTCTTCGTTGAAGCATGCTTGCCTTGAAAGCCAGCCCAGCCGACAGGTGTGGCTGCATCTCAAGGATTTCCTCTCTCCTGAAAAGCGGGTTGCACCAAGTGAGCTGGAGGAAGTCAGTGAGGCATCTGGCGAAGACTCTGAAGAGCCCGAGTGAGCCTTCCTCTTCATGGGCTCAGGGTTGGAGATGCATTGTTCAGCGTGATTCCATTCCAAGTGCTTTCCGTTTTTCATCGCACCGGAGTTGCGACAAGAGCCGCTTCATGCTGAGCATCCCAGGGAGCTGTGTGATCTCCTTCAATTCTTGAAATCCGTTGACCCATTGTTGACACATTACATCGCAGGATGAGCATACACGACAGCCGCACACACTTTGAGATTTGCTTGGCAATGCCGGACCTGCTGTCAGCTCGAGGATGCTGATAGATCAGCTTCCAGCGGTGCACTGCGGCATCATTCCTGGAGTCTCTTGCTTGCACACGGGAAATCTCGTGTGTTCAAGAACAGGAGAGACGGTCTCTTTCCAGAGCAGCAGCAGCTCGTAAGGTTCGTGCCTCTCGTCGATAGGGACCTGGTAAAACTTGGATGGAAGTTGGGGTTCGATCAAAGATTCAAAGAGATGATATGTACAGGAAGCACGCAACTGCTCCTTTGTGTGGTGTTATGTCAAGCAGTTTAGTGGACACTAGTCCAGATATTGCGGGGCCATCCTGAGCTAAAGTGTGAAACTGCAGATTAAGTCTCTCCTCCTCTACGGTTGACTTGATGCCTGTACGGATCCAGAAGGCAGACTTAATAATCGTTGGGACAAGCGTGACAGATCCAAGTGAGTGCAGTTCATCCTCCAAGACCCTGAGATAACACCACCTCTGCCAGTCCTAAGCTGATGCCATTTTCAGCTTTTAAGAGGGGACGTGAGAGTATCAGTCTGAAACAGGGTGTGACATCTTGAAAGTGATCAGCAGAGGGCTTCACACGCTGCAAGGCCAGGTATGCCGAAGAAGTGACGGGCTGAAGAGTCCATTCAAACAGCAGAGTCTTCTTGCGAGGCAGAGAAGGACTGCCGAGAAAAGATTAAGCCGTGGATTGCCGCGCCCTTAGCACAAGGGTTGTGACTTCATCCGTAGATGGTGGCGAAGGAGAGCGAATCCCTTGTTCCTCACCAGCTCTTCGCAGGAACGCATCTAGCAATGACTCCCCAAAACGCTTGAAAGCATGCTGGTCGGCATTCGAAAGATGAGTCTGGAAAATGTTGAGACCCGCAAGCAAGTTCATCACAGAAACCTTCTACAAGGGCTGGGTTGTTTTTTCTGCTTGAGCTGTGAAACTTCGCTTGTTGGATTCATGCTTTTTCACTCCGTTTCTGTTATTGTTTGAGCCTGATTACCGCACCCCTTTCACCTTGAACTGTCACAGGTTTTACATACTTTCACAGAACCCTTGACTTCTTATCAGTCCTTTCCAGATCGGCCTTGCAGACATCATGGCTGAATCGAAGCTGTGATTTGGAGGCTTTTCCGTGCCAGAAGCAGGCGGAAAGTGGTAAGACTGCGCGGCTGCTGACTCAGTTGCCGTCATCATAGCAACAGTGCTCGCAGTCCAAAAAGCAATAGGTGTCTTGTAGCCATGGGTCTTGGAGTTCAGGACGGCGCAAAGCAGGTCTGGGGTTGATGAGAACTTGGAACACTGAAAATCACGAAAGCTCCTCGTAAGAGGGAGCTTCGTTCACATACCCAAGCATAGTGAGCTGGGTAGTGGGGGTCTGGGGACGGGGGTAAACAAAAATGGTTTGGTTTTGTTTGGGAGGCTAGGACACGTTTGTTATTCAGGAGCGTTCTTTGGCTGAAATGGCTCAGCAAAAGCTTTCTTGGGGGCACTTCGTCACGAAAGCTCCTCGTCAGAGGGAGCTGCATTCACACATACTCAAGCAAAGTGAGCTGGGTAGTAGGGGTCGGGGGGGTAGAGGGGACGTGGGTGGCTCGACTGCGTCCAGGCCCTCCAGCCGCAAAGCGCAATGAGTATCATGATGAGCCTGCATAGTCGGAAGAAATATACGTTTGTAGTCTGAATAAAATGACCTGTACAGAGCTTGAAGCCTTGACTGCAATTGGGAAGTGATAGATCACGTGTGGCGATTTTTTTGGAGTTGTGACTCTACAAGCGAGGGTTGCAGCCGGCTACCCGCATTAATGCATCATGAGAATCCTGCCAAAGTTCCCTATTGCACAAGCACTGGCAAAAGGATGGCAAAGATCTGTAGGATAAGGATGCAGGTGTGATGCTTTTGGCGGATATGTTGATAGTTTTCTTCAAGATGGACTGACCAAACTCCGCATCGGTAAGCACCTACACTGCACCACGACAGTAGCACCTAGAGCATGGCCACATACGCCTCCCTTGCTAACATCGAACTGATTGCTTTCGGGATAATCAGGGTCTAGTTTCAGGGTTTACTGAGTTTGCAGCCTTTTTGTTTTATTGTTCCGGACTTGGCTTCGTTCTATTCTTTTTTTGATGCCTATTGTTTTTTGATCCTCAGATTTTGTTTGTTTGATCCTTGTTTATTTTTTTTTGATCCTCCAACCCCAACACCTGCAAGACTGCTGGTCTGTCCAGCAGTTGACCGGGATCTGCCTTCAGGTTTGAACCAGATTCGGGCGAAGACCTATGACTATGCAACAAACCATGTTGTGGAAGCCCATCCCTGAAAACGTAGACTTCGCCAGCTTTCAAGTCTCAGTGCTAAGAAAATGACCCATTCCTTGTGAGGCATCTGGACACGTGCTGCCAGGCAATGACTTCGGAGTTCCCGGCAAGTAGCTGCGTAGCTGGATGGCAGCATGATGCTTGGAACTGCTTCCGTGCGGCTGGGGCGATTTCACGGGGTTTAGACGTTTGCCAGAGCCTGTTACCGAGATTTTGTTTCATAACTTGGAGGGCTTTGACGTGTTCCTTCAAGATGTGTGTTCCAAGCACCTTAGTCTGCACAGAGTTTGCGATGATCCTGAGACAAGGGCCAAGAAAGGAGCATTGCACGGCGGAGGTGGTTGGCATGTACATCCCTGCTGGCATCCCTCAGTATAGGCGCCCAAACAGCTTTGTCCTGCCATGTAAGCTGAATAGCCGAACCAATGGCCATTTGGCTCAGCAGCCGAAGATCCTGTACTTTGGGCTGGCCGTGAAACAAGGATGGTTTCCTGGGTCGAAAGGAGCAAGCTGTGGTGCATGGATGTGAACAGGGTGCAGCGCGATCGGTCGTCGTCGCGGATATTTCATTCGTCGTTTAGGAGGGCGCTCGAAGATGGTTGATCTTGTCAAAGCTCAGTAGTCAAGAGCTCTCAGCGTGAATGCCGCGATCTGCTTGCAACAGAGCGACAAGGAAGCTCGCGCTTTCGCCCCCAATGCAGGCTTGACGTAAACACACCTTGACTGTTTTGGCAGGAAGACATTTGTGGAGTTGCAAGAGGACACTGAGGTCCTGGTCGAGGCCGCTGGGGGTCCAGGAATGAAAAAGGGGTGCACTGGGGCCTGGTTGTTCCATGGATTTTCAACGCGTGTCTCATAGGCGGACACTCAAAGAAACGAATGCTGCGATGCTTTGGCAGGCGCACATTCATCGAATTGGCTGAAGAAGTCAATTCTGTGCCGGAGGCCGCTGGGCATCGCTCCGCTAGCGTCCAAGAGTTTCTCCGTCAACAGAACCACATGGGTAGGGCGTGCGCGCAAGCGTTGCACTAGCAGACAAATTTTGGCCAAGGTAGAGATTAGCAACGAGAGACAGTCGAAAATTGTTCATGGATGTTCATGGGCTTCAGCATTCCCCAGCCAGTTGGACAGGGCGCACGAAAGCGCAACTCCAGCGCAGAGGCCGAGCGCTCAGCGTGCAGATTTAAAAGAGATACACGTGCCGCACTAGTCTTGAGAAATGCTATACCCTGCTTGCGTGTTGGACTTTCATGCCATTTTTGTGTTGTATTCTTCTGCAAGTCCAAGACGCAGCAATGGGTCCTGAGCCCGTAGTAGGGACAGGCGAAACGAAGAAGTGACAAACAAAAAACACAAAAAGCACAACATTGGGTCCTGGGTGCGTTGCCGTAGCAGTTCTGCCATACTTCTTGGGACTCTTTCTAGCGCACGTGCATAGATTGGAAGCCTGGGCTGCAGAGAGACCCCGCCCAGAGGTTTTGCCACTCGGAATGCGCAATGATAAGTTGCCATGACGCGTGACGGTTGGCAGTGAGTTGCAGGCTTGGAGGCCGTTGAAGCTTGGGTACTGAGACTTGAGGTGAAGTTCCGCGCCATTAGATCCCCTTTTTCGGTGGGGGCGTCTTTCGCATAGATTTCAAGCATGGCTGAGTCACGTACCGGAGTGAAGGCTTCAAAACGCATCGGTGGCGATCCCACTCTTATCGTTTGTACCCTACACCTCCGAAGCCCAAGGGACGAGTGGAGAGCACAACATTCGCCTTGTCCCCAGCAGCAAAGTGCAAGAGAAGCATGGAGAGAGGACAGCGTGGGTCTGAGTAGCTGGGAGAGACCAGAAAAATAGTGCATCGTGGGAAGTCACACTGCTTGCAACCCTTCGTGCAAGCAAGACACTGAACTTCTTTCAGAGGCCCGCGCCTTGTTTCACAGGAGTCTGTGGGGAAGTTCAGAGTTTTCGAGGACCAGGGTTTCTGTAAGGTTGAGAGCCAGTGCTTTGGGTTGGAGCATGCTGATAGCTCGTGCGGGTTGAGGTGCCACAGGATTGTGAGACTGACCTGTCGGTTGCTGTCCTTTTCGGGTGACCTGCGTGCGTGGGCCGAGGAGTCTAAGTGTTCCGGGCGGCGGCCTCAGCAAGACAGGCTGTCCTTGCAAAGAGAATCGTAGAACAAGCCAAGTGGGCCGCAGCCAGAGTCTAGCAGATATTTCATCCAAGATCGACCTCAAGGTCACAATTAACTTCAGGCTTTGAGATGTCCACGAGCTGGTGCGATTTGACTGGGTCGCGGGTTTGAACAAGTCATTCGAAATTTGAAGCTCCGGCAAATTTGGAGGCAGTCTTGGCTCATCTGTGGTGGGACCCATTCCTGCCTTGGGTCAATGAGATCTCAAGATCACTCATATGCACAAAAACTTGTCTTCGCAGTCCCAAATTTACAATGTTGTGGCTATAGGTTATATGATGTGTGGCTCTACCTTCAGCCGGGTACAGACTGCGGTTTGACGTCTTCATCTGCCATGAGACTTACAGAGTTACATGGGAAAAGCCACCACATTTCGATACCTGACGCAGCAGTCTTCACTGAGAGCACGCGCTTCAATCTCATGAGAAATATGAGAGAGGTCCTCCTAATCAAAGATAGCAGGAAGAACTCTTTTCTGTGCTGTTCAGAACCGAAAGACTCCCTTTGTAGGGAATATGTAGGAGCCAGCATTCCCTTTCGTCATGTCTGGAGCGAAGGTCTCAAAATGCATCATTGGCGATCTCATTCTTAGCCAGCCGTCGCACAAACATATATGAAGCTGCTGCCACGACGTGGCTTCTAAGACTTGTAGTATGCAACCACAATGCCCAGGGGCGCAAGGAAACACAGGACTTAGCCTGGACCCCAACTGCTAACTGGGTGGGCAGTAGTTTGGGAGATGAGATGAAAACCTGTGTACAGTAGGAACCAACGCTACCAGTGGCACGAGCTGGACACTACCGTCAGCCCTGTGTGGGAGCAAGATCAGTGGCACGAACAGTTCATTCTCCAGCACAGGCTAAGCCAAGCCTCACCAAATTCCAGCGCTGGTTCACATTGGCTGCCTGCTATTGCTACCTTAACCTTTGACTTGCGTTGGTTGTTGCCGAGGGGCCCGTACCAGATCCGTCTGTCCTCTAAGGATACCAGGATACACCAGGAGGGAACCTAAGTTTGCTTCTAACTCATCTTGCGTGAACATTGAGGAATATGGAGGCGACTGAGCTTTCGGAAGCTCTAGGCAGGTCACAGCAATTTAGCGGAGCTCGTGCAGCACAAAAAAGTTGGTTTGCTCCCATGTCGCTCTGCTGCCGGAGCCATTGCGGGCGCTGTTTTGACATCTCAATTTTATCTCGTCATTTCAGATGACTGTGGGGCTTGATGGTTGCAGCAATTGAAAACGTCGCCAATGCCAGGATTTTTTGCAAACAAGGGGTTGTATGCTCTGTTGCATTGACATTCAAGTATTTTTGGAGCCCTCACCTGGATCTCTGGGGCCAGTCGAAGGTGTTTTGCCAAGGTCTTCATCATTAAATCGGCTGGACCTATCCATTCTTTCACGCAAGGCCTCCACGGCCGTAGAGGAAATCAATGGTAGAAGTAGAAGTCTGAATGATGGCCAGCATCTTAGTCAAGGATTCCTCGTATACAGATGCTACAGGGTACCTCAAATAGATCTCGGAATGATATTACGTTTGTCGCCTTTTTTATGTGCGAGAAGCAGATGCATTTTGATGACTCTCATACTGAAAGTAGCAGACTGCTGCTTTGGTTTGGGTCCGGCTTTGAGCTGCTTCCTGCAAGGCTGACGAAGTTTTAAGAACTCCGTTGGCCTCGTTACCCTGGATGTTTGAATGTTTCAGGGCTTCCTAGACTAGAGATGTCCATGCGTGCCAGGTGCCAATTTGTTGTTGCAATTCGTGCAAAATGTTGTAAAGTCTTCACAGTCCAGGGTGCCCAACATGTGGCCAGATCTTTTCCGGCAAGATCTGGGCTACTCGACAACACGACCACAATAGAGGATTGCCATTCCACTCTTTGTCGTGCAAAGGCTTGGCATGCTTCTAAAACAGTAGAACATCACGTGGCATATTGGATAGAATCCATGCCTGCCAAATCTGCTGGTGTTTTGACAGAAGCATTTGGCTCAACACGAAACCGCCGGAGACACCCTGTACAAGTAGAAGTTATGTCTTGAATGATTACTGGCATTGTAGAAGGGCTAGTTTGTAGATCATCATCGCTCCATGGTCTCATGTTCAGATGCTGTCATGTGCGATACAGTCAGGCCGCTTCCCGCAAGGTTCATAGCATCAGACTTCCGTTGGCCTGCTTGTGTAGGATGTCTGAGAGTTCCTGAAGACTTAAACGCATGCCGCCGGTGTGGCGGGCCCCAATTGAATTCTGCAACCCTTGCTCTACAAATGATACGTGATATCTCAAATTCTTCACGGTCCATTCCTTCCACCAAGACCTGGGCCATTTTAACTGGATCGCGATGACAGATTGTGAATTCAGTCTTTGTCATGCACAGGATTGGCATCCGACTAGATCTAGTCAAGTGGGGCATAACGTGCCGCATGATGGCGCAAATCTGTGCCAGCTCACTTTCTGTTGGCAAGAGTTTGGCACAGCAGGGTCTTCAGGAGAGACACCTAGAATTCCCAACGACACGACAACCCCCGTTTGGGTGGAAAGGCCAAGCTTGGCTGTCCCAGCAGCGGGCCTTAGTCGAAACCGTAGGGCTTGACGTAAATTCATCTTGATTGCAGTTGCGGGCGCACATTTGTTGAGTTGAAAGAGGAAGTCGGCGTCGTGGTGGAGGCAGGGCATCCTTCCAGGGGTCACCAAATAGGGGGCGTCGGGCCTGAGACGGGTCTCTTACAAAATCGGGAAGCGAAAAGATTGTCCTGAGAGGTTTTCATTGTCTGGATGGTAATCAGTCACGCGCGCGCCTGCCTTTGCAGACATGCGCAGGTTGCAAAGTAGAACATCCCCATCCTGACCATTACCTCTTAGAAATGCGAAAGCCTAGAAATGCCCAGGGAGGGGAAACCCCCAAGAATGGTCAAATTTGCCTGAATTTCGCGGGCCAAGCCCAGCGGCAGGAGGGTTTTCGGGAGGCCAGCGCGGGGGCCTCGAAAACAGGCATGACAGGGGGTCTGTTTTGATTGGGTTTGGGGGTGCCGTTTCGGGCGCCATTGAGGCCGTTTGTGACACCTGATGGCAGTTTTTTGGGCACGTTGGAAGCCGTTCTTGCGAACGCCGAGCCCGTTCGCGCTTCGCCGCTTCATGAAAAAATGCACGCACCAATATGCTCCCTGCTTGAAAGCTTTCGCCCCCCGCCCCCCCTCCCCCCGCGGGCGCAAGTTAGGAGCTGTGTCTCGACTGGCTGCGCTTGCTCCCGACTATTCCCGACGTATACATAATTTGCGATGTTGGGGGTGAATGTGGCATGCGGCCGTAGCAACGCTCTGTGGACATCCGTGGACGGCATCAGCGGGCGTTGAGATGCAGGTTTGCTTCTTCATAGGAAAACCTGGCGCGACGATTTCAGGCAGGTCAAGGGTGCAATTGCGCTGTCAGAAGCCTCTGAAGCTCCTGCGCTATGTAAGGACTCCATGTTTTTGACCAGCCGTCTTTGAAGTAGCCACAAGGCGTTGCAAGCCAATGTTCACCCCAGCATCCCATCTTTCATTTTTGAGCTTTGGACGCTTGATCTGTCACACGGTTCCCCACTCACTGCAAGCTGAGTTGACAACCTGTATCCTTGCTGAAGTTGGGGCGGCGACATCCAAGATAGAATGCCTTCCCGGTCTTCGGTAAAGATATGTTTCCCTTATGAGAGGCTGTTTTGCCTACGGAAGCCCCTTTGCAGGATCTGCGTATTTTGACATGGGAAGATCTTTCTTGTCCTTCAGAGACAGTTCATTCATCTGCAGATGCGCTCTTCATAGGCAACTTTCACAGCCTCACACTTCACTGGCCTTGACAGGGGTCGAAGAAAAGAAACCACACTGCCGACGCTGAGGGCTCAGTGCACAGATTGGAAAAGATACTGGTGCCCTTTGTTAGTCTCGGATTTTTCTGGGCAAATCAACCTTGTAGCTTGCTAGTATCTCGGGCTTTGGTGCTGGATTTGCAAAGAAATGTTGTGCAAGTGTAAGACACTCGGCAATCGGTCCTGAGTCTATAGCAGAAACTAGTGAAACATAGCAACGACAAAGACCTCTTCCATGTGCTGTTGCATAAGGGTCGCCTGTAGACTCATTTCTCACTTTCTCCAGCCGCAGATAAACATCATGAGGGAGCTGAAAGTGAACCCTATGGTGTAAGGAGGTCTTTTGTTGATTTCAAGGCTCAGGGTGCTTGAGTTTGGGAGTGAGTTGCAGGCGTTCTACAGGCTTCTGATGGCATGTTGAAGTTGGAGTGCTGAGACTCAATCGGAGCTAGAAGGGATCCAGCCATGTCTTATTGTGCGCAGATACGAGAGACCATGTCTTTTGGGTAATGCATGAGAGAGCCCGTCTTGAACGTATGTGAAATCTCAGAGCCCTGTCCTTTGGAGGAAGTAGCGCCATCCCTTACACTGGTGAACAAAAGCGGTCCCATTTTCTCTTAATAAGGAGTTGGTATTCATGAGAAGAAACAAGCTTCCACTTGTTATCAATCAGACTAGAATTCCAATATGAAAGCAAGGTACTCCATATCCGTCATCAGCAGGAGTCTTCATAGAGAGTTCATGTTTCATGAGAGGGAAGGAGAATGAGAGAGGAGCTTCCTGTCGTGGTCAGGAGAAAGAGCTTTCCTGTGATGGGCAGAATCCAAAGAGTCACGATTGTAGAAAGAAAGTAGTAGAGACCCAGTCATTCTCACCACATCCCTGCGCTTGTCGATATGGCGATTGCTGCCTCAACCTTTAACCTGCCGTTGGTTGGGGGCAAGGGGCCCACACAAGGCTCGCCTGCAATCTCATAATACCACCACCCCCTCCCCCCCCCAAAAAAGCAATAACGCGTCATCGGTTCACACTCATCTTACCTGAGCTTCGAGGCCGTTAGAGGAGACTGAGAAGGCAGGTCACAGAAACTTAGCGGAGCTGGAGCAGCAAAACAAGAGCTGCTTTGATCCGCTTTGCTCAGTTCTGCTGTAGGACTTCAGATGCTGTGTAATCACTAGATGACTGAGGGCATTGGCGGGTTGTGGGCATTTGATTATTGTCGGTGACAAGAACTTTAGCAAATCGACGATAGTATTCGTCGTCCTGCTGTCTGGAATTTTCAGTCCAAGAACAAACAATCTTCAAGGACTTTGTCGTCAGTAACAGGGTAAAACAGAACGGAGCAACGGGCGCCCACATCTCAAATTTCTCAAATTTCCGAATGTGGTTGCCGGAGCTCCTGAGGTGAACACGAGGAGCTGCAACCTTGACCTTTCCTCGCTCGAGAGGATCGCAGGAACGGAGCCGCCGGACGAGCTGCCTGTGTGATCACCTGCACGATCGGCAATGGCTTGAAGCCGCTTCGCCCCATTCTGCTTCTCACTGGTATCGAGATGTAGCAGCGGAGTGGAAGGCTAGCTTGTCAATGAAGGAGTAGGAGCCGACTTTGTCCTCACAGCCGTCACCGGAGACGCAAGCGCCCGGATTGCCATCCTTCGCTGGAACTCGGCGATGGAGCTTTCATGCAGTTGTCGGGGAACTTTGGCACATCGAGCGAAGCCAATCTGGTACCCGAGAGGCTCGTTGAAGACCGTGTCTGCTGCTGGAGCGAAGAACCAGGACTGCTCCAGCATCTGGGTTCGCTGTTGGAGCTGCTCGTGTGCAGAAGGTGCTGGGTGGCCTTCCATTCGAAGATCTTCGCTGCGAACTGCTCCGCCGAAGCCACGTCGACCGCCAACACAAACTGGAGGTTCGCCAGGCGCGTGGAAGCGATCGCCTTGCGGAAGCCATGATCAAAACAAGTTTAGGCGAGGATCTTCGAAGTCCACCAATCGGCGGACGCCACTTCCTGCAGCATCCTAGCCTTGAACGGAAGCTGCCCGTTCCACCATGATCAAGCTTCCCGGTGCAAGACAAAGCATTAGACCTTTACACAGAGCTAGTGCAACTGCCGAACTGACATGACAGAGGAGCAACCGCACTGTCCTGACATGTGGTGTGTGATCCTTTCAGGGACACCTAATGCAATCATAGAACTCCATGCGTATGCAAAACTGCAGCAGACATAACTCACAGAACTCTATGCACATGCCGCACGGCAGCAGACATGACTCAAAGGATCCTCCGCATGATCTGTTGAACATAGTAACAAAGTCCTTTCTTCTGCGAGCGCAGGTCTCCGAAGCCCTCCTCGATTCTTGATTAAATCGCTCTGGCAAAACGAATTGCACAGACGAGCTGGTTTGCGTCACATATTTTCTGGCATCCCTCAGTACAAGCGCCCAAGCAACTTTTTCCTGCCATCTAAGCAAAGTAGCCAAACTGATGGCCGTCTGGCTCAGCAGCTGAATCTTCCCTCCTTTCTGTGATTGCTGTGTGAAGCATGATTCCTTGGGTCGAGAGGCGCAAGCTCGGGTGCATGGGTGTGAACCGGGTGCAGGGGGGATCGGTCGGTGTCGCAGATGTTTCATTTGTCGTTTAGGTGGGCACTCGAAGAGGGTTGATCTTGTCGAAGCTCAGTGGTCAACAGCTCTCGGTGTGAAAGCTGCGATTTGATTGCAACAGAACGACAAGGAAGCTCGCGCTTTCGCCCCCACTGCAGGCTTGATGCGGCTTGATGTAAACACGCCTTGACTGTTTTGGCAGGAAAACTTTCGTCGAGCTGGAGGAAGAGGTTGCTGTGACTGTTGAGGCCGCTGGGCATCGCTCTACTAGCGGACTAGCGTCCAAGAGTTTCTCCATCAACACTACCACCTGGGCAGGGCGTGCGCGCATGCGTTGCACTATCAGACAAACTGTTGCAAATAGTCGCTTGGTTCTCACTACCTTTTTTCTTGCAAACGCAGCGAGGCTGGTGCAATTAGCAGCACGGTGTCAGCTTCAGACGGCCAGTTTGATGCCTGTTTCACATTTAGATGGAATCTAGGTCGTGACCACAGGAGACCAAATACAATGGTAACGGGGCGCAGGTGTCCCGGGTGGGATCTTCAAATCCCCGTCAGCAGTCGTCTCTTGCCTGTCAATTGGGTGACGGCGTGCGGTTGAGGTGTGCAGATGGATGACAGATAGATTTTACTATGCTCTCGCCAACACAGCAGCAGGCTTGAGGGTGGATGAGCCTGCAGGTTAGCTCTTTGTGGGCAGCCCCCCAGTCCATCCCTCAACCAGTTGGACAGGGGGCCAGGAAGCGCAATCGCAGCGCCGAAGCCGAGCGCTCAGCGTGCAGATTCTAAAGAGATACAGTTGCCATAATAGTTCTGACACATGCTATACCTTGCTTGCGTGTTGGACCTTCATGCCATTTTTGTGTTGTATTCTTTTGCAAGTCCAAGACACAGCAATGGGTCCTGAGCCCGTAGTAGGGACAAGTGAAACAAAGAAACGACAAGCAACAAAAATCAAAAACACAACTGGGTGCGTAGCCGTAGCAGTTCTGCCATACTTCTTGGGACTCTTTCTAGCAGACGTGCATAGATTGGAAGCCCGGGCTGCAGAGAGACCCCGCCCACAGGGTTTGCCATTCCGAATGCGCAATGATAAGTTGCCATGACGCGTGACGGTTGGCAGTGAGTTTCAGGCTTGGAGGCCGTTGAAGCTGGGGTACTGAGACCCAAGGTGAAGTTCAGCGCCACTAGTTCCGCTTTTTTTGAGTGGGTGTCTTTCTCATAGATTCCAAGCACGCATCGGTAGCGATCCCACTCTTATCGCTCGTAGCATACACCACCAAAGCCTAAGGGACGCTTGGAAACGCGCAGGTTTGCCTGGGTCCCAGCTGCAGAGTGCAAGAAAAGCATGGAGAGAGGTCAGGGTGGGTCTAAGTAGCTGGCAGACAGGCGAAAACTAGCGCATGGTAGGAAGTCACGCTACTCGCAACCCTGCGCGCGAGCAAGAGACTAAACTTCCTTCAGAGCCCCGCGCCCTGTTTCACATGAGTCTGAGGTTTGGCAAGTTCAGACCTTTGGGGACCAATGTTTATGTAAGGTTGAGCGAAGCACTGGGTTGGAGCATGCTGATAGCTCGTGCAGGTTGAGGTGCCACAGGATTGTGAGACTGACCTGTCGGTTGCTGTCCTTTTCGGGAGACCTGCTTGCATGGGCCGAGGAGTCTACGTGTTCGCCGCGGCTGCCTCAGCAAGACAGGATGCCTTGCAGGAATAATCGTAGAACAAGCAAAGAGGTCCGCAGCCCAAGTGTTCAACATATTTCATCCAAGATCGACCTCAAGACCACAATTAATTTCAGGCTTTGAGATGTCCACTAGCTGGAGTGGTTTGACTGGGTCGTGGGTTTGAACAAGTCATCCGATATTTGAAGCCGCAGCACATTTGAAGGCAGTCTTGGCTCATGTCTGGTCGGACCCAGGTAAAGGAGATCTGAAGATCTTTCATATGCACAAGAAGTCGTCCTCGCAGTCCCAAATTTATGATGCTGTGGCCATATGTTGTGGCTCTACCTTCAGTGGCCGGGTAAAGACTGCAGTTTGACCTCTTTTGAGAGCGTGCTTGAGTATGTCGAGCCAGGACGCCTGACCTGCACAGATAGTCAAATGTTCGGCTGCTCCCTTGACATCTGTCCTTGGCATCCCAGAAGTCAGAAGTTAGATAAGTTAGGATAATCATAATGAGGACAGTTCGTCTAGCAGCTGTCAGCACTGAGAAGATGACCATAGCAGGGCTGGAAACCACAACTCTGACAGGTAGGTTGACCCACCTTGCGGAGAACTACGCAGCTACATGGTGCATTGCAACAGTTGTAAGCTCAAACGTCCTCAACGCGTTCTTTGAAGCTGTAGCCTTCAATGCCAGAACTTTCAGTTTTCACTCTTTTGATGACGACTGGCCAGCGCTTATAATAAGAGCAGCCGCCTACGGAGATGTGGCTGAATGACGCTGAAGGTTGAACCCGGACGCCCCCTGCTACGATTTCAAGGACGATTCCGGGGTCGTAGGTTTGTCTGCGCGCACATGCATCCCGGCTTTTAGTTACACATGCAGCGGAGATGAGCTGCGCTACCCATACGTGTGGTAGCCAAGGGTTCAAGACCGTGCGCAGCGTGGACCTCTCCAGTGACACACTGGTCTGGCACACGAACAAATCTTGACTGTCGCTCCCATTGAACTCCAAAGTCTGAACCCATGTGAGGGTGCAGCGGGCGAGCGCCAGCGCCTGCCTGAGCCTGCTGCAAGTGCTTAGCTGTTCAAAAGGCAGTGTGGGTGAAAAAAAGTCCTTCTGAACACTAAAATGGGCCTTAGTTATTTGCGACAGTATGTCACCCACAATCAAATTCCAGAACTGTGCGCTGCGTGCTGAAGCTTCGAGTTTAGGACTTCTCGATGTGGGGCCCTGCCAAGGCTTCTTCGAAGTGTAAGGTGCAGCACATAAATGGAGAAGAAACCGCGAACTCGGCTTCAAAGGGTTGCTGGGTAAGCCATTCCCTTGCTTCATTTCGTGGCTAATCGTGGCTAATTGATGTCGCAGCTGTAAGTACATACTGTGTAGAGTGTGCATGTGTCTATCTGTATGTACGTACGTACGTACGCACGTACGCACGTAGGTATGTAGGTATGTGGGTATTGAGGTATGTATGTCTGTCTGTCTGTCTGTCTGTCTGTCTGTCTGTCTCTGTGTGTGTGTGTATGTATGTATGTATGTATGTATGTATGTATGTATGTATGTATGTATGTATGTATGCATGCATGCATGTATGCAGGTACGCACGCACGTATGTACGTATGTTTGCCTGCCTGCCTGCC